>JANHAO010014208.1:0-15459 GCA_026873985.1 Saraca asoca | reverse complement strand
CAATAATCTAAGTAATCATAATAGGAAATAAATCAATTAATTATTAAAGATCATAATTAAGGTGAATCCTAATCCTAGGCCTTTTACATCTGAGTCTTTTCCTTATTACTGCTTCTTTAATTCTTTATTTCTTTTTTTGCTTCTTTTATTTCTTTATTAATTTCTTTTCTAATTTTTTTCTTTATTTCTTTTTTGTTCTTTATTATTTTCTTTTTTCTCTCAGTTGATTTAGATAGTTGAGTTGTAAAGATTCTAGTAATTGAAATAGCTTCCCTGTAGGATCGACCCGTATTTGTCAGTACTAGCTACAACTATACCGAGCACTTGCGGAATTTAACACATCACCTGTTGCAGATTGTTGGGAGGCATGGATAGCCTGTTGCATGTGGCTTCACTGCAGGATCCATCTGGTGGGCTCCTGGGGAGTCTTGTGCTAATCTTGGACTATCTTCCCTAGCTCCCTTCATAGGATCCAGTGTCACTAGCTAGACTTTTAGTGCCTTTTTGAGTTGCACGAGGTCTGGTCCAGTAGGAATCACCAACCGGCTATAGGAAGACTACAGGAGTGGAGTTGCTGGTCTTCCTGCTGGTGGGAGTTTGCCTCCTGGATTAGCCAGCTCATCACTTTCTAACTAGAATGGTAGTATTAGGCTTTTAGGCTTCTTGCCTTTGTTCTTGCCTTTCTTCTTCATCTGATATAATTTTGCCTCGTTGAGGCTCTTTTGTGTATGAGCTTTTCTGTGTACTTTCTGAAAGTTATATTGGATGCTTCGCGCATCACTGCTTGTATATTTCTGATGATTAATGAAATGTTTCTTTGGCTAATCGACTGTGCTCTTTGACTTTCTATTTTTTTTTGTTGCCTTTGACAAGTAAGAATCAAGTCGTATGCAAGCTGCGACTGATGAGAGATCAGGTGTGCGAACTATGATTTTCTAGCCACTGTTAGCTACTTATATCTATGTTGCATGAGAGCTATGATAAGTTTATTCTAGTGTCCTTGCCATACGGTGAGCTGGTCATCCATTATTTTATTTGAATATGCTGTCAAGGTAAGCTCCGGGGCCGTCCCACCCTCGAATAGGTATTATTTTTGTTTGTGCTATCTTGAGGTAGGCTCGGGCCATCTCACTCTTGGATGCAAGGTAGGCTTAAGGCCATCTCACCCTTGGATGCGAGGTAGGCTCAAGGCCGTCTCACCCTTAGACATGTTTTGCAGTAATCGAGATGACAACTCATCATATAGCGAGGTCACACATCCGTGCCACAGCAAGCTCGTTGCTCAATGGTCAAGGAATTTGTACTTTTGGTCGCAATTCGAGGGACTTAGATTACTCTAGATGTATCGACAGGGTAGGCCTCGTGTCATCTCACCCCCGAATGAATCCTTTCAATGGTGGAGTGAAAATTTGTAATCTGGATGATGCTTTTTGGCGGCAACTTACTTCGATTCAACATTGAATGATTCATGTAACTCATTGTTCTTGGTTTTAAGGAAACGCTATATCATTAGAATATGGTCCTGATGGAGGGCTCAGGCTCTTGGGTAGCGATTCACTAAGCCTGTTGAGCTCACTGCTCCGACAGTCTTCACACATAATCCTGTAATTGACCTCTTCTGATGTGGTCTTCAATGGCATCTTTTGGTGCCTGACATTCTAAGGTGATGTGTCCAACCTCATTGTGATAAGCATAGAATCTACTTGAATCTTTGGACTTGGTGGAGGCTCTCATTGGTTTGGGCCTTTCGAAGTCCTCGTTGTGTTTTCCTGTGGCAAAAATTTTGTTCTATGTGTCAGACAAGACGCTATAGCTTTCGAAGCGACCTCTGGGTCGCTGAGGCTTCGCTTTCTTCGTGAGCTAGGGGCTAAGGCCGTGATTACAACTCTCTTCACTCATCTTTTTGCTTGCAGTGGGACCACTGGCATCTGTTTTCTGCTTGGGTTTCTTCATTCTAAAGGTTTCTTCCTATCTTATTTGTTTGGTAGCTAGCTCATAGAATTTAATGAGGTCTCGAGCAGGGGACTTGTAGAGGCTTCTGTAGAGCTTTCCATCTTTATGAAGTCCTGCTGAGATGGCTGTTAGGAGGCTTTCCTCCAAAGGGTTTTCCACAGAGTTAGCTTTATGCTTGAATCAGGTTATATAATCTTTCAACGGTTCATTCTTGCACTGAAAGCTCTTCAGAGCTCGGTATTGGTCAATGAATTTCCTTTGGCATTCTTCCTAGCTATTGACGCTGTGAGTTGGGAGGTGTCTGAACTATGCCCGAGGTACTCCTCCTAATGTGGCTAAGAAGACATGGCATTTCACTAGGGGGTCAGTTACTTGAAGATCCATCTGGATATTGAATACATCCAGGTGATCGCTTAGGCTGCTATTCCCATCATATAGCGGGATCGCAGCACTTTGAGTTACTATGGGAGAAGCGACATCTCGATCTCTATAGAAAACGGTGAACTTTCCTTGTAGTGAGGTTAGTTGTTTTGAGGCCATGGGCATTCTTCTAGCTGTTTAATCCTTAAGAGGATTTTCTCCATCATCTGGTTTTGTGTTTCAGGCTAAGGGGTAGAGCTTCTTGCTCATTGCGAGCCCTGTAATTGTTAACTGTCACAATCTTTATGAGTTTCTTTCTGAGCCTCTTTACAAAGCTGCTGGAGCTGTGTGATGATTTCTTCTTGTCTTTGTGCGCTTTGAGCTTGAGCTTGCACCAATGCTTTGACAGTTTTAGCCAACTCTTTTACCATGTTTTAAAGTGTTAGTTAAGGTTAGCTGGGCGTTTGAGCCTCTTGAGTTTCAGGGGCAGCAATGGAATGTTGGTGAGCCCCCATAATGGGAGTGCCTGTAGGTTGGAGGGCTAGAATGGTTGAACTCCAAGTGGTTCTTCCTTTTGCCATTGTTAAGCTGCAATGGATATTTCAGAGAGCAGATGGGTCCCCACAGATGGTACCAAAGTATTGACGTCGAAATTTGGTTCACAAAAGGAGTTCTAGATTCCGGCCAATGGGAGTGAATTCTCGAACCCAATACTACTTCTCGAAGTGTGAGAGAGATGAAAGGAGAGGAAGAAGGAGAAGGTGGTGCAACGTTTTTAATGTGGTTCAGCTAAATCTGGGCAGTACCAAACCCTATGTCCACGGCGGAGCTTTTATTAATACTTGAAGGGAGATTTTTATAGAGTTTTGGCATACCAGTTTTTTTGACCTCTCTCTCCCTTTTCTAACAATGCATTCCTATTTATAGAGGGAGGAAGAGTTATATAAAATAATTACAAGCTAAAATTGTGTTACATCAAGAAGTGAATTGAAAAGATAGTAAAACTTCTGCAATGCGACTGTTACAGGCTTCTTTCTATGTGGTGGGCCCCTCTTGTCGACTATGAACTAGTATTTGTATGTGTCTGCCACTCGGTATTGCTTTGCCATGCAAGATGTCTGCTATCTTGAGTTGGGGTGCCTACCTCAAGATCACTGTAGCGAGCTTGGTATCACTGTAGTGGAATAACGAGCTCGGGTAGGGTAGTCAACTGCTTGGCAAGCCGGTCTTATGATAACCTCATTGTGTCACTTTCTAGCGATGAGCGAGGTGGAGCTCGTTGGGCATCCTTAGCGAGCTAGATGACTTAGGCTCTACTAGGCTTGAGCTTGCCTTATTCTCTTAAGACCGTTTTTTGCCTATAACAATCATCAAGTTGAAAGGGATTAGTAGTACAGTTTCTGAATGTATTATGTCTAAAATTCCTAATCAACCAGGTCTACAACCAGTTTCTTCAGCTACTCAAGATACAACTCAATTGAAGGTATTCCTAGTTAATTTCATTCCTTAAGTACTGCTTTAGATATTGATATTGCTTTTATAGGATTAAAATCCAACCAACACTATATCTCATTCAAAGCTAATCTTAGTGGAACCTATGTCTTCTGCTATCCCAGCAATATTACCTTCTCAAAACCTTGCTCATGTTAAGGTCAAATATATACTTGTTTTAATTTTACTTGTTCTATTTATTCATTTCTATATCAACACTTATTCCCTTTGATACTTTCTTTCTGGATTAGCAAACATCCATTCTATATGTTGCACTAGCTATATGAGTAATTATAAATGTCAATTAACAAATATCAATCTAGCAAGGTCTCATTGTGGCCCAGAAGAAGCACATTTTGAATAGTGTGCCATTTCAACTTAGCAAGTAATTGACAATCTTGGTTCTACACCTCTACCTAAACCTTCTCATCTAGAATTCAAACCGCAAAACGTCAAAAGCGTTAGTCCAATTTTTCTTTTCTCTCTACTTCACTTTTCTTTGAGAATTCTTTGTAACTTTTTGCTTAGCAAGGCCATATCTTCTTTATCAACTGCAACTACATTACTATATGATTCTTCTTCATCAGATTTAGCTGTCTTTACAACCTTCAATGCCAAAGTTTTCTTTCTTTTGTCATTGCCATTTTTCTTACATTTCTTTGGCTCTAGTTCATGCTCTTCTAAATTCCCATAGAGCTCCTAAACTGTTGGCATCCCTACCTTAGGTGATTCCTTGATGGCAACCACCTTTGGTTGCCATTCTTTAGTAAGAGACCTCAGAATTTTATGCACTAAATCTGCATTATCAAATTTTCTTCCAAGTAGCAAAAGTTAATTAGTTATAGTAGTGAATCTTTGGATAAGGTCTTTAATTGATTCACCTTGTTCCATCTTAAACATTTCATACCTAGAAACTAAAACATGCACTTTTTATGCCTTAACCTATGTAGTTCCTGCATGTACTACTTCTAAAGTGTCCTAAATCTGTTTAGCAATAATGCAGTTAAAAATCCTTTCATATTCATTCTGGGAAAGGGAGTTAGAAATAATCCATTAAACTTTAGAGGCAAGGAGGTGTCTCTTCCTCTCTTCCTCAGTCCATAATGACTTAGGTTTGAGTTGTGGAATCCTATTAATTAGTGTTTGTGGTTGATCATATCCATCCTCCACAATTTCCCACATATCTATATCAATAGCTTCAATAAAGTCTTTGACTTTTTACTTCCAATAGGTATAGTGATGTCCATTAAAACCAGGGGTTTATATAAAGAAGGACATTTAGGTAATAATATAAAGCTAGCATCCACAATCTCTTTAAGAGTAAAAGAGTATCAAGAGCCAGAAGCTCTAATACCAACTATTGGTCTTGAAAAATAGAGATCTTCCCATTTTTTACAAATACAAAATAGATACCTTTTTGAAATAGATTGGATTTTTTTTATTTGTAAAGCAGAAGTCTTTAAAGAAAATTGTATTTGGAAGCTTATTGGATAATCAAGAACTTAATTGGAATTACTTATTAGAATTGATATTGAATATCAGAATTAATTAAACAGTTAAAATAGATTTCCAGCAAAGTAAAATTATAGGAATGTAGTAGAAATAGTTAAACTAAAAAGCTGTTATAGCATAAACAATTTACAGTAATATCCAAATTGCATAATATAAATTGTGCAATGAAGAAATAATCAAGAATGCAAAGTTTTAAAATGGTTCAACTTAAACTGAAATCGCAATTTAAGTTTACATCCACTATGTCAATCCTCAATCGAATGACCACTTTTATTACTAACAACAGGAATTTAACTGGACTCCTGAGTAGCTAGTTCATACACAAGAATTACATTGGGCTTTTGCTAACCTATTACATAAGAATTAAACTGGGTTCTTGCTAACCTAGATAGAACAATTCTTTTATCTCATATAGACTATGGTTAACCTTATAACCTAGAGATATTCAAAAAATTCTTTACAATCTTCAACTAGCTATAATCAACCTTATAACCAAAGAAGATGCAAAGGGAAGATCAACCTCTTCCTTTTTATCTTCGATTCCTATCAACCTAAAAATTACAAAATTAAACCAAGAAATAGGACAAGTAATACAATACTGAATTTAAGATAAATATCCTAAGTATCTAGTGTGAATTTCTCTTCAATTTTGATTCAAGATCCTTTGAGTGATGAGGTAGATGACAAATCTGATTTAACTTTATTAGCTCTATGTTTTCGTACTTAAGGAATATGAAAACTATGAAAACTAATTAAGTTTGAAATAAGGTTAGGGGTATTTATAGTTGTTGTAATTGACTTTCAAAAAATATCTAACTTTCTATTCGTGAATCAATTCATAGTGGTTATCAACTAATAAATAGATTGGTGAATCGATTCACTTATGAATATCATAACAAATGTTCATGACTGAATCGATGTATAAATCAAATCATAGTATTATTAAATCTGGTCATGAATCGATTACCTAATCAATTTAGGACAAAATCTTAACCTTCAGTAAGAAATATTTTTAAAACTTTTTTTCATGAATTGATTGCTGAATCGATTCGAGTATATTTTCGCAAGATTTTCAGCATGAATCGATTCATATAATGTAAAATGGTCTTTATAAAATTTGCACTTATTAAAACTTATTTGAAAACATTAATTGAAAAAAATTTTATTTTATCTAACTTCAAGTGGTTTATTTCTACTTAAATGTATCAGTTATAAGAAATTTGCTTGAATCAAAATTAATTTGAATCCACTTACAAAAGATCCTATTAAAAATAATATAATTGCTAAAACTATTTGTGGATCTCATGAATTTTATACACTTTGATCCTGTAAAACAAATAACAAACACTAAAAGATTTGGTTAGATACAAAATTATTTTCAACATCAAAACATAAATAAGGTAAGTTAGCAAAATAATTTCTTTAGCTAACAATGTCAAATGCTAACAATCTCCTTAGCTAGGCTAATAAGGTTAACAATTTCCACTAATGCTAACAAAAAGGACTCAACAATTTGATGAGGTAGATGAAGCAATAACAACTTTGAAGTCTTTGCTATTAGAGAAAGATGAGACTTGTCTAACATTTGTTTCCATCAAGACTAAGTCAAATGACCTTGCCCTTGCTCTTGAAGCCAATAATGATAGACCAAATGAAATAAAGTAAGCCATCCAAACCCTTAACACTATTTTGCAAAGGGATTTGGAGATTTTTATTTTAGATGACCAATAACATAATGCTCTCTAGTCTTCACTTCATATTTTGGCAAAGCACCTCTGAAGTCGAAGTCACCATTGGTTTAAAGCCTTTCATCCTTAATTTCCAAGAACAACCATCATCCCTTTTAGATAGGCTAAAGCTTGTGCTATTATTGAAGGCAATTTCAATGAATTGTAGATGAAGAAAGAAAAGTTAATTAGATTCTCCAAAAATGCTACTAAGACTAGAAAAAGGTTAATTGAAAAATTCAATGCAGCTATAAAGTTAGCAAAGGACAATTCAAAGAAGATTGCTATAGTTGAGTAAAAAAAATGCAGAATTAAAAAATGAACTTCATTGACTTGAACTAACCAAACTTAGAAGTTGTAGATAAATTAATCAATGAAGATGGGGCCCAATTCACCAAAAAAGTTAAAGATGTCTCTTAAAACAACTGCAACACAAGTGCATGAAGCTGGTGTTGCTTGTGAAATAGCACAGATGCAAAAATGGTGGCAACTCAAAAATGGAGAAAATTTCAATCTACATTTGAGTCAAACTTTAAGAGAATTTTTTATTCATAAGTAGTGTTGTAAATTTATTCTAACTTCTTGATGTGCACTTCGTGGATGCTTGGTTTATATGATTTCAAATATTTACCATTTATAATTTTAGTAACATTTTCATTTACATGCTTTATTTTATAACTATTTTTTCTGAATGTATGCATAACCTCAAATGGTCCTTCCTATTGTGGAGTCCATTTATTGTATTTTGAAGTCTTCTACATCAGCAGTTTAACTTTCCAAACTAGTTGGCTAATGTCAAACTTTTTTTACTTTCAAATGCTTATTATAAGACTTGGACAATTTTTCTTTGTTATTGATCAAATTATCTAAAGCTTGCCACCTAATTTTATCTAGATCTTCTAGTTCGTTAAGCATTAGACTGTTGTAATCAACCTCAAATAATTGGTTTGTCTTTGAACCCCTAAAGATTAGGCTGTCGCTTCGACAGGAATAACTACATCATGACCAAACACTAGCTTATATGTTGTAACCCCCATCGACTCTTTAAGAGTATTTCTTATAGCCCATAAGGCATTGTCAAGTATTTTAAGCCAATTTCTTAGATAAAAACCAACATGTTTTCTAATCACAATTATAATCACTTTGTTGGCAGCTTACACTTAACCATTAGCCTGAGCATAATAGGTTGTTGTAGTTAACATTTTAATTCCCTTGGATTCAACATATTATTTAACTTATTGACCTGTGACCACTATTCCATGATCTATAATAATTGTTTCTGGTAAACGAAATTGACAAATAATATTATGTTTAAAAAAATCAATGACATCTAATTGTTTTACTTCTTTGAATACAATTGTTGCTTCGATCCACCTAGTGAAATAATCTATAGCCATTAAAATAAAATGGAGTCCTCAAAAGGATGGTGGATATATTTTCCTGATTAAATATATTGCCTAACCTCTAAATGGCATGCTTTTATCATATAATTGAGTTTAGTTGTTGATATTCTCTCAATTGGCCTATCTCTTTGACTTTCTTCACATCTCTTGACATAATCAATGCAATCTTTAATCATTTTGGGCCAATAAGAACATCATTAAATAAAAATGTACTTCATTTTGGCCCTAGCTTGGTGTGCACCACAAATTCCTTCATGAACTTTGACCAATGTTGTTAACGCTTCCTCATTACCCAAACATCTTAATAATTGTCCTCCAGAACCTTTCTTGTAAAGAAGCCTATTGACTAATACAAATTTGATGGGTTTTACTCTAATATTTTGACAAATTGATATTGAAGGATTCAACAAGTAATTTATCAATGAAGTTCTCCAACTTGATGATTCTATGCTTGTTTCATTATAGAATATTTCTTGAGTTTCGATAGTTTCCAAGAAAGCATATTGTTAAATTAATTTGGCAAATTTATTTTTACAATCATGTACCCAAACACAATTTGGGCCAATTTGTTGGCTTTTTCAATTCTCCCACCTCAACACATGTTTTATATTTACATACACAAACTCCTACAAAAGTTTGAATGTGATAGTCGAATACTTCATTAATATCACATTTAAACATTTATACTCTTAAGTAATTTATTTTATAACTAATTGAGAATAAACATAAATTTTGACACATCTTGCTTCCTGATCTAATAAAATCTCTAAACCTATAATTAGTACTTCATATTCGGCCTCATTTTTTAAGCGCTTTTTATGTAAAGTGTTTAGAAATTCAACTAACTTCTTCTTCTGTGTAATGATTAAAACTCCTACACTTGAACCATTTTTATGACAAGAACTGTAGAAATACAACTTCCAAGTTTTATATCGACATAGTTAGTTGTCTTCTCATGATACTAGGCTATAAAGTCAGCAATTGCTTGTCCCTTGATGGCCTTTGATGGGCAGTATTGTAAGGAAAATTTTGTTAAACTCAATCACCATTTTCCAACTTATCCATGGATGAACAGTTTCAACAACATGTATTTTAGAATGTTAGCTTTTGCAATAACATGCATATTTGTCAGGAATGAATAATAACATAACTTTACACAAAAATAATTCAAAGACAAACATACCTTTTCCATTATTAAATATCTTTGTTTTACAGAATTCAAAGCCCTAGAAAGATTAAAAAAAATAGTCATTTCTAAACCTATTTCATTATCTTGGGTTAAAAAAACGCATGATTACATCATCAGAAACTGAAATATAAAGTTTAAGAGGCTTTCCTGAAATTGGAGATGACATTATTACGGGTGACATTAAATACTATTTGATGCCCTCAAATGCCTGTTGATGACATTCCTTCAACAAAATTCCTCTTTTGTCTTCAACTTCAACAAAAGTGAAAATATTCTTATTAGACCAAATAGATTGGAAATAAAGCATCAAAGGAAATTCACCTTATTGAGAAAGCTTTATAATTCTTTCTTATTTGTTGGAGTAATGGTCTCTAGAATTGGATTGTCCTTGTTTTTGTCAACTCCAATCCCATTTTGATGAACCAAGAATCCTAAGAAGTTACTTGTAAAGACATCAAATGCACATTTTCAGGTATTTATCTTCAGATTGTTTTGATTCATTTGTTTAAAGGCTTGGACTAAATTTTTGATGTGATCTTCATGAGATTTAGCTTTGACAACTACTTCATCAAATGTTGACTTTCATCATTTTATTGATTTAGTCATGAAAGATCATTCATGGCTTTTTGATAAGTTATTCCTATATTCTTTAAGCCAAAAGGTATCACCACCCATTTGAAGGTTCCTATTACTTTAGGATATCTAAAAGTTATTTTCAATGTATAAACGTTCGCAATGTAAAATTGGTTTTATCCAATTTTTCTATCCATGAAGTTGGCAACAATGTGCCTTGAAGCTATATCAATTAGGATGTCAGCTATTAGCATAAGGCATTCATCTTCTAACATTGCATCATTCAAATTTTTGAAGTTAATGCACACTCTAAGTTTTCCACTTTTGTTCATCACTAGAACCATAATTAAGATCCATTTGACATACCTAATAGTCCTAATGAAGTTCGCATTTAGTGGCTTTTCAATCTTTTATTTAATTTTATGAACAAAAAAATGCTTGGGAGCTTGTTTATGTGGTAAAAACCCTTCCTTAATTAGCAATCTATGTTTGACTAGGCCTTGGTTTAGACTTTGCATTTCACTGACAGTTGGCCTTTTTTCATCTCCAATTCCCAAATTCACTTCTTCTAAAGGATCTTGGACTTCAATTTTCTTTTCTTCATTTCTCAAAGGTGAATCAAGAAATACATGTGAACTATCATCTTAAATACAATTTGGGAGAAGCATTTCTTCCTTTTGCTTAACTATGTAGGCCGATTGTTGAGCTAAATGCTTTTATATATCACTCATTATTTTCATAGGCCAATCCCAAGTCCTTGGTCTTTATGATTGTAGAAAATTTTGATGAATTCAGGATGCAAATGTTGACTCCTTTTGAGTCAATGCTACCTTCAACTACGAAGGGTTTAATGTAGAGACTATAGATTTTAACCTCAGTATTACATTGTTGAACATAATGAGGACTATCATTAACTAAGACATATTTGAATCAACCACTGCCAATCCACATTACTGGTCTCTGATGAACAATCGAGGGTATAATGCAAACTACATGGAATCAATCTCATCCTAACAGTAAGTTATAGCTTGACTTGGATGGAACTATTAAAAAGAGAGTTTGTTAGGATGCATATTTGACCTTCAAATCAACTAGCGCTACTCCTTTTGATGCCAAGATACTCTCATTAAAATATGACACTACAATGTTTGATGCCACCATCAACCAAAAAACAATTTATTAGTTGACCATCAACATGGGCTTTTATATGTGAAGGTTGTAAATAACTTTTCATTTGCTTTATTGATCATTCAAAGAAAGAATAGGCATTTTCATCTAAGATTACTATTTCATTATAGGAATCATCAGTCGAATATCATTCAAAACTTATGAAAAAATCAATTGGCAAAATGCATACCATGTCAATATCCATTTTCTTGACCTTTTATTTTCAAACATTTTCCAAAGTCTATGTTGTCCTCTTCTTTCTTTGTGCTACTTGACTCTCAAGGGCCTAATGGAATATGATCAAAATATTGGCTGATTTTTTTTTCTCTTTCTAAAAGCATATTATCTTTGCATTCAACACTTTTGAGTCCTTGTTGGAAGTGAATGTTGATAATTTTGGTTGTATCATTTGTTCTACCTTTTTCGAATTTGGGTCTTCAACATTTGTTTCTTCTTTGATTGTTTTTCATTGGTTACCCATTTTTCATTTGGCACATCTCCTCAAGGTACTCAAGTTTAGTCAAAATAATTTCTCTTTTTTGTTCAACTAATTTTGATAATCAAAGTCAATTCTTTTAAAAACCAACTTTTCTTTTCTATCCTCTTTTTTTCTATTTCTTTTATTTTCTCTTTTTGTAAAGACCCAAAATCCCTATTGAGTAACCTCCATAATATTAGTAGGTGCTGTTCACATTCTCTTAATAAAATACGTTAGCTTTCAAATATTGAAGGGATTATTTGATTTACTTTATGATAAAATGAAAATTTTATCTTTGAGTCCTATTAAGTGGATATCAAAAGTAAGTCATTATGCTTTTGGAATATTTCTTTATCTTTCAGATTTATTCAATGATATGCAAATAGATCGGAAGTTTATTAAAAAAAATTGAATAGTAAATTATTTTTCATTGATATGCTCTATTTTAAATACTAAATAAATGATGGCAAGGTTTGTAACTTAATTTATATTAATTATATCTTAGTTTTAATACGTTAAAAAGAAATAACATATGTTCACAGTATTTTATTGAGTTAAAATTAGATTTAATTAAAGACATGCCCAAATAATTTTTACTTATTGAGCACTTATAGCTATTGTGAATATATGGTGCATTATTTAATTTGCCTACTTCGCTTAAAGCAAAATTACTTTAAAATAATTTAAGTTATCATTTAGAGTTTTCTTAGCTTAAATATATATATATATATATATATCTATTGGCCCAAGGGGTTGTTTTATTATTTTTCCTTCTTCCTCTTTCCTAAAACCCCAATGCAACTACTCTTCTTTTTTTTCTTCGTGCACTAACAACTAAAAGGAACAATAGTAGCAAACTCACTAGATTTCTAATGCCACCACCATCACCTGGCTAGTCTTTTTCATTGTTGTGCCTGCAAGAGCACCGTTTGTAGGTAGGAAAGGCTAAGTACCTCATGGGAACAAGGAACTAGCTACTACTTTGTTTTGGATAGCACTTGTCAGGCCATGGATGCAGCTTCAAAGATTTTTGCTCCTTTAATGGAGGTGGGAAAATGTATTTACATCTCTAAATTTAGCTTTTTCCATAGTTTTCTTGATGAATCAAGATGCTACCCTTTAAACCTTAGCTTTTATTTTATTGAACATAGAAATTCTTAGAGTTGTTTTTAGCTATTCTTAGTAAAATTGAAGGAACGTGTTGGAAAAATCTAGCCAACTAGAGAAATCCCAAAAAAAAATGAAGTGGTATAGCTTGGTTCTCTTTTTGGAAGGATGTTTGTTGCCCAAAGATTTTTGTTTCTAAGGTGAGTAAATCACTCACTCTCCTCATATTTGTAAGATGCTTAGTTTCCTTGTGATTAAATATGAGCTAATGTTTTGTCTTAGCTGTGGTTATTTGATGAAAATATTGGAATGGTAGCTTATATGTGCTTACATATGTAATAGGAAGGTGTGATTAATTGGAACCAAAGTGTGAAAGTGTGAGATTGCATAGATATATGAATATGTTAATATGTATGAAAATGAACTGAGAATTAGAATTGGGAATTATCTAATTGAAGGAATGTGATTATAGAGTTTTGGGTTAGTGGAAATGAGGTTGTTGTATATGGAATTTATTTTAAGCGAATTAGCCAAGTGTCCAAAATTGAGTAGGATAAAGATATGCTTGAATCGTGATGTTTTATGGTTGATATGATTGAAGTTTTTGAATAGTATATATGAAAATGGTGTCATATGGGTACTTATAGCAATTGAAATACGAGTTTAAAGGAAGAAGACCAACTATTATGTATGTAAAACTGCACGTGTGATCATGACTACAAGCCATAATCTTAAAGTTGACTAGAATCATGATTAGAATTGCAAAAGTCAAATATGAATGCTTGCTCTGATTCGACTAGAAAAGTTTTAGTTTAAAGTATGAGTCTACTCAGCCAAAGTTGCAAACCTTCAGGAAGTTCAGATCAAGACGTGATCTGAATCACGATTAGAATAAAAAACTAAGTTTAGAAAAGTCAATTTGAATTGCACAAAACTATTTCAAATCATGATTTGAATCTCAAGGTGTGAAAGCTGCCCTATTCAACAAGCATGATCACAAAATTAGTGTAAAGATGGGCAATTCAAATTGTGATCACTAGAAAGTAAAAAATAAAAAGAATGTGTGTGAATGTTTTTTTATATGTTATGAGCTATTATCTAGATCTTCTTCTATTAAGTTATGATGATTGTATGGTTGGATGCACGAGCTCAATTGTTATTAGTTCACTTAACCCATGAGGTTTTCTTTGTTGTGATACTGTAAATGCTACTTGTTAAGTCAGTGATTGCATAATTAGATGACTAAGTAGTAAAATGTTGTTATTGTTATGATTGGTATGTGAGCTGGAAAATGATTGAGTAAATGAATGATTGACTAGGAGGATATTGTCATTGTATTGAAAATGTTGTGAATTAAGTGATTGTGTTTGTCAATTGATTGATATGGATCCTTGAAAAAAAAATTTCTTTAAGCCTACAAATGCAAATTGAAATTTGTATATGGAAAGATAAGGCAAAATGTAGAGGAATGGAAATGAAAAACAATCGAATTGGCAAGTTACTTAAATAATACTACCTTGGGTCTACATTGTTATTATTTTTAAATGACCTGTTGTACATCAAGGTGAATTGATTTGAGTCAAGAAAATGTTTACTTTTGTTTGGTTTTCAAATGATATTTAATTGAATTAACTTACTCTAGCAAATGTTTAATTTGTCCCTTAGTTGAGGAGTAATGTTCATATTCACATGAGTTATTGAAATGATGGTACCTACGTGGTGCCATGGTTTGGTAAACAATTGAATCATGAATTGGAATTGTACAGTATATAATTGAAGTAGTTATAGTATTATTGAATAATAGGTAATTGAGGTGGACTATGCCACCCTTTTCTTGATCTTGAGTAAGGAGCATTTGAAATTATTTATAATATTGTTCCTTGTGTTTAAATATTAAATGTTTAGAGCCGTGAAGGATCTTTGCCATAGCTTCTGATAATAAGACTCTATTATATAGTCTAGCTGGCATGAGAGATGATTTATCAGATGACCCTATTTGTAGAAGAATGACTGAAAATCAATCTTGTTATGTGATTGAAATTTTAGAGATGATAAATTCCTTATATGTCCAATAGTCTTTGAAACTTTGATTTTGAAATCCAAATTGTGTAAAGTGTCTATAATAAATGCAAATGGGAAATGGTATACATTGGTCAAAAATTGAAATGAGTAAATATGATGATATGAGAAATTGTTGATTAAAGAATTTCATTATGAAAGTGGCTTGGTTATTGGTAAAGATTAGCTTATATGAATTGTTGAATATTAAAAAAAATGTATAGAAACAATTGGAATGGCATCTTGAAAATAACCATGTGTTAACCCAAAGGATAACAACCCACTTTCCCTGCAAGTGTTTTATCATTTAATTGGCATGTAGGAGTGATAACACAAGATTTGACACATTTATTTGTCCTCATACTTAGCATTTTAAGAGCTAAAATGTCATGTTTCCAGCTGAGTTAAGATGTATTTGTGATTTGGTGCCAATTGGTTCAT
>JANHAO010014207.1:0-15440 GCA_026873985.1 Saraca asoca | reverse complement strand
GGCTTCTATATCTCATTTTCGAATAACCCAATACAATTTCACCCCAACTTTTATATTGGAATTTTCCAAACACCCAGAAGGAAAAGAAAAAAAAGGATTCTAAGGAATAGCTGAATTACCTCTTACACCAGCATTGTTAATTAACGCATCAATATGGCCAAACGATTCCCAGGCCTTCTGTACCGATTTTTCGATGGTGGGTCCATCGGCGCTCACGTCGAGCTCCACAGCCACGGCGCGGGGGCTTCCGGTCTGGGCTTCAGAAGATGGACTAAGGCTCAAAGCGAGCTGATTAATTTCGTCGCAGAGACACTTAAGCCTATCCACACGGCGAGCCCCGGCCACGATCCTGCAGCCGGCTTTAGCCAAGTCAATGCAGAAGTCGCGGCCAATCCCGGAGGAAGCGCCGCTGACCATTACGACCTTGGCGTTGAGGTTTTGCCATAATTCGAGGTGGTCGGAGATTTGACCCGCCATTGATTTTGAGCTTCAAGTGAAAGTGTGAGGAAAAAAAGAGATGG
Source organism: Saraca asoca (assembly GCA_026873985.1). NCBI lineage: Eukaryota > Viridiplantae > Streptophyta > Magnoliopsida > Fabales > Fabaceae > Saraca > Saraca asoca. Next base: position 14,919 of record JANHAO010014207.1, on the reverse strand, counting down.
GTTGTTTTATAGAGAAGAAAGAGAAGAAGAAATCGCAAACGGGCCAGTGAATGGCTTGGTGATAACAACTGCGAGGAGGCAACCGGGAAACAAACTCAGTTCCTACATTTTTCATATGAATTTGGATGATCTTTTACCGGGAAACAAACTCAGTTCCTACATTTTTCATATGAAATTGGATTTTCTTTTACCCCTTGGTTGTAAAGACAAAAAAATTAGAGGAAAAAAATGAGAAGAAAAAAATTGTAGATATGTTGATTGGTTGGAAAGAAAATAAAAGGAAAAAAAAAGAGAAAGAAAATATACTTTTGTTAATTGATTGAAAAGAAAATGGTAGGAAAGAAAAGGAAAAGAAAAAAAATTTATATAGTATTTTAATGTAAACATAAGAAATTCTTTAGGAGTATCTTATTAAATTTACTTTAGTTTGTAAAATTTTAAAATTTATTGCAACACCAACTGCATAAAAATCATGGCAAAAAAAAAAAAGACAAATAGTTCAACTGGGTAACATCAATTTAAAGAATTGCTAGTGAATTCAATGTCTAATTCAACAACCAGACTTTGTTTTTTTCTTTTTTCTGGTGAGAATGTACATGTGTTGGTCCTCTTTTCTTTTTTTTTTTCCTACAACATCCTTCCTTTTGTATGCTTTGTCTGATATAAGAATTAGATCTCCAACAACAGCCACAGAAACTTCTTCATACTTGCAAGCCAAAAGCATTGCAACCAACCAACCGATTGAAGCATAGTAAATCTCCCACCAGAAAATATACTTCTAATTTTCTCATTAACAAAATTCTACAAACTTGTAAAAGCTTGAGCCCATGAATATGTGTTGGTCACATTCACATCTGATAGTTTCTTTGTAGAGCCTAAGAAAGCTGCAACAAATATGCTACAAACAAATACATTTTGCACCTTAACTCTATACATGGCTTACATCAAAACCTTCCCCTTAGTTGAGTTCTTAACCTTCAGCAAATTAAGAAATTAAGCAAATGAAGGTGAAGTGAAAAAGCAGGAAGCAGAAGCAGAGTACGACTAGTGAATAGGTTGGTGATAACAACTTCGAGGAGGCAACCGAGAAACAAACTCAGCTCCTACATTTTTCATATGAATTTGGATGATATTTTAGTATGTGTTTGGCCTATTAAAAAAAGTTAGCTTTTAATTTTTTGATATAATTAAACAATTTTTTTATATTTTTTTAAGTATTTGATATACTAACTTTTTTTTTTGAAAAAAATATATTTTCTTTTAAGAAGTCACTCTAAGAGTCCATGCGTAAATAACTGATAAGCTAATGGTTAGCTGATTTACTAACTGCTAACTAAAAGATGTTTAGCTAATTGTATTAGATGTGTTTGATAAAATTAGTTATTGAATTAACTTATAAATATAAAATAGTATAAAAGGACATATTCATATAATTAAATAATGTATGGAGTAGATTAATTTATATTTATTTTGATGCATAAATATATTGATTCAATTAAGATATTCAAAATAAGAATAAAATTACTTAAAATTTAATTAATTAAATTTTATGACATCATATATTTATCTATTTACTCACTTATATTTATTTATTTATGTTAAATTAATAGGCATAGGCTAATTATGCAATGATAGATGATTTTTTAACGTCTTTCACTTTTGAAAAAAAAAAACACATTGAAAATAATATGATATTAAAAAATAAATTTTGGAAATGAATGTTTCTAATTAATTAAGATATGAACTCTCAATCAACTAAAAGAAGGGGAATAAATTAGGAAAAAATAATTAAAGGCTCTAATCTAATTGAAAGAGAGCTTTTCCTAAAAAAAAAAAAAAATTAGTGCACTAAACACCTTTAATTAATTAGAAACACTCATTTCTAAAATTTATTTTTTTCTAATATCATATTATCTTCAATGCTTTTTTTTTTTTTTTTACAAAAGTCAAATAGGATTAAAAAAAATCCACATATCATTACATATTTGGCATATACCCATTAATTTAACATAAATAATGTTATGGGTATTTTACAGATAATGCAAAATAGGCTGGCCAAGGCCCAATGAGAGACAAGTCCAACTAAAAAGGGCTCAGATCACCTAAAAATTGAGGTCACTAGGCAGAGGCACCAGCTCACCAGTCGCGAGCTTAGGACGCAGGACACAGCCAAAGTGGAAACTCCAACTCGTTAAGGATGGACTCTAGCTAGCCAAGCCAAGCAGGCTGCCCCATCCATCTTCCAGAAGACTTGTTTGGACTTGAGCACAAGACCAACCAGCACAGTTTGCAAATCGCCCAGCATGAGCTTGGATTGCCAAGCGAGCTACCTCAAGCATTGGGTATGGAATGCCAAGGTCTAGTCAGCACCTAGAGGCACATTCTCCCAATCGACAAGTCAGCCTCCAAAACTAACATATCAGCCTCCAAGAATCGACAGTGAAATGCCAAGCATTTATTGCCCGTTAAGCATTTATTGTCCATAGTGGCGAAAATGATAGTTTTACAATTTATCAAATTACACTTGTAACCCTCGTTGCTTTTATAAATAGGGGAATAGATAATTATAAAGAAGTAAGTGAAAAATACATGTTGAAACACTATCGGAACAATGAGTGATTGTATTGTTACCCTGAGAAATCACCACTCAAAAGCAAATATAAACCACTGTGGATGTAAGGGTCACATTGACTTTAGTTGAACCACGATAAAAAGTTTTTGGTGTTCATTGTTCCTCTTTTCTTTCATTCTTTTCCTTTGGATTTTATCTGTTGATCGATTTTCACCATCAATATTTTAACGCTAGAAAAAGGGCCCAACTACATTCTTTCTCTCTTTGATTAACTGTTTAGCTACAATGGCAAGGGGAAAAGTCACCAGTAGCATAGACACTACCACTGGCCAACCTAAAGGTCACATACAGTAACAATAGGAAACATAACCAACCGGAGGCTCAGTCCTCCCTGTGGTAAGTACCTCTGCTGCTCCCATAACAGGTGCTACTATTGGTATGACACCTTTCACTTCTCATTAACCTGCTGCTTTCGAAAATGACATAATGCAAACATGGCACCAACATCAAAAGATGCTTAAAAACATTATGAGGGAGTTAGCTAGCATGGTTAGAACTTTAACTTAGGCATTGGCCCTGGGTGCCTAAAGACAAGTTCAAATTGTTGTGCCTGAAGGAGAACTTCAGCAGTCGGGAGCTCAACAGGAGAAGCTTAGCAGACGAAAGCGTTAGCGAGCTAGTTTTGTCCACTCGTCTAACTCACGGCCATAGTCAGAAGTCCATTAAGCCCATAAAGATGATTAAGGAGACGATCAACAACGTTAGAGCTCGCACCGAGAAAGAAGCGCAAGTGGGATCGATCATGGGCATAGATCAGATCACCACTCACAAGGACATGGGCACAACAGAAAGCATAAAATCTTAAATCGCCACTCTTGTGATTAGGAGGATGATAAAAGTTATTAAACCACTAGCCGTCGATTTGAGACTCAAGACCCGAAGATTGAAAAGCTACTTCAGAGGGTGTAGTAGCTAGAGAAACGACCTACAACTCAAGGCAGTCATAACCATTATGAGGAGAGGGATAGAGCCTCTTGCTCGAAGGTTTAAAGTCCTAAACATCCTACCGTACAATAGGGATAGTGACCCGTACAACCACTTGAATGTGTTTAATGTCCAAATAGATCTCCAAACCACAAATCTGTTAGTCAAATGCCATGTTTTCGTTGCCACCCTTAGAGAAATACCCAGGATGTGGCTCAAGAATCTTCCTGGTCATAGCATTCATAGCTGAGATGAATCGTTGAAAGATTACATTACTTGGTTTATGCATGAGGTCAATAATGTGGAAAACCCTTCAGATGAGAGCATCCTCATAGCCATTTTGACTAGGCTCCATAAGGATGGCAAGCTCTACGAGAGTATATACAAGTCTCCAGTAAAAGAATTGGGCGAGTTTTATGAGCGAGTAGCCAAAGAGATTAGGTAAGAAGAGACTTTCAGACCAAAGAAACCTAATTAGAAAGATATGTTAGATGGCTCTAATCGGGGCAAAAAAAAGAATAATAGCGAGAGCAGTAGGGGAGGTCAAAAGGGTGGTTCTAATGGTTAGGTCATGAAGAAGGCCAGGGATGAGCGATCATTACGCCAGGGTCGCTACGATAGCTACAACGTTCTATTAGACACCCAGATAGAATTTTCATGACAAAGAAGGATAACAAGGACTTCAGGAGGCCCAAGCCCATAAAAGCTCCTATTGAGCGAAGAAACAGAAACAAGTTTTGTGCCTATCATAACAAGGTCAGGCACAATACTCCAGATTACTAGGCACTCAAAGATGCCATCGAGGACTTCATTAAGAGTGGTCACTTGAGGGATTACGTGGTACAGCCTTTGGGACAATGACCTCCATGGCCTTAGCAACTAGCCCAGCATCAGCATCAGCAGACCCCTAACTATGAGGCGGCACCCTCGATTAGAACCATATTCACCATCCATGGTGGACCCCATGTTGCTAGAACATCAAAGTGGTTGCATGAGTGGTATGTGTGAGAGGCAGGTCATGTTCTACTTGTAAAGCATGATGAAGTTAGAAGGCTGGCAAAAAAGGCCAGACTGAGCTCTGATTGCATCACCTTTACTAGTGAAGATGCTTGAGGAGTACATTCTCCACACAATGATGCACTAGTCATCCAGGCCAGAATTAGTAATGCTGATGTGCGGAGAATCATGGCTAACACAGGTAGCTCGATAAATATGATGTACAAGCAATGTTTTGACCAAATGGGCATAAACTCTAACCAGCTTTGCCTTCCCCAAAATCTCTTTTTAGCTTCATGAAAGATACAGTAGTACCAGTAGGGCAAATTAAACTTCCAATTACCTTTAGAGATTCGAACTACTAGGCCATGGCCCTGACTAATTTTCTGATCATTAACTCTTCATCAGCGTATAATGTGGTGTTGGGGCAACCGATGATGATCAATCTAGATATAGTCATATTGCTCAAAATGCTTCCTATCAAATTTCCAACCCCTAACGTAGTTGGATGTGTACAAAGAGAACAATAAGTGGCCAAATGTTGTTACAAAGACACAGTTAAAATGGGGGTAAGAGGAAAGAAAATTAATATGGTTTCTGGAGGAGAGCCTTGACCTGTGAGCTTTATTGTGATTAGCCACAACCTGGACCCTCATAAAGTAGATGCTAAAAAGATGATCGATTTAGTAGAAGAACTCAAGGATGTTCGAGTCAGTGAGGCAGATACCAAAAGATGCTTTAAATTAGGAAGGAATCTCCCCCCAGATGTGAAGGTGGAGCTAACTGAGTTTTTGAAAGAAAACCTTGACATTTTCGCCTGGAACCATGAAGACATGGCTGGAATTGACCTAAAGGTCATGTCACACAAATTAAATATTGACCCTTGCTATAAGCCAGTTCACCAAAAGCGAAAGGCCCATGACTATCGAATGACACACAGCTTTAAAGGAGGAGGTGTATAAGCTTTTAGCTAATAAGTTTATCCGGGAAGCCTATTACCCTACCTAGGTAGCCAATCCTGTGTTAGTAAAAAAAAAAGAATAGGAAGTGGAGAACTTGTATTGACTTCACAGACCTCAATAAGGCATGCCCAAAGGATAGCTTCCCTTTGCCCAAAATTGACCAACTTGTGGATGCAACAGCAAGGCATCAACTCTTTAGCGTTATGGATGCTTACTCGGGATACAACCTGATCCCCATGGCCACACAAGATAAAGAACATACCTTATTCATCACTGACTATAGATTATACTGCTACAAAGTGATGCCCTTCAAACTAAAGAATGCAGGAGCAACTTATCAGCAATTGGTGAATTTGGTGTTCAAAAATCAAATTGGAAAAACTATGGAGGTGTACGTGGGTGACATGTTGCTGAAGTTCGAGCAGGCCGCCAACCATGTCAGTGACCTAGGGGAATTGTTCCAAATCCTGAGGAATTATTTAATGAAATTGAACTCGCATAAATGTGCATTTAGGGTTGCTTCAAGAAAGTTCCTCGACTTCATGGTAAACAGTAGGGGGATCGAAGCAAATCCTGAGAAGATTATAGCCTTTCTCGACATAAGATTCCCCACTAGAACCAAAGACGTGCAGGGCTTAAATGGCCAGGTCACAACACTCAGTAGATTCATCTCTAAGGTGACAGATAAATGTGTTCCCTTCTTCGATATCTTAAGAAAGGTGAAGAAGTTTGAATGGATGCAAAAATACGAGGTTGCCTTCCAACAGCTCAAACAATATCTCGAATGAGCTCCACTCTTATCCAAGCCAAAAGAGGGTGAGAAGCTAATCATTTACCTGGGAATATCCCAATACACCCTTAATGCAATCTTAATGTGAGAAGAAGGTGGAGCTCAATTCCCTATTTATTACATGAGTAAGAGATTGCTGGATGCTGAGACAAGGTATTCACTCATGGAGAAACTCGCCTACTACCTAGTAGTTACATCAAGAAAGCTATGACCCTATTTTTAGGCACATGGCATAGAAGTGCTTATGCAGTTCCTTCTCAAACAAGTTTTGCAAAAGACAGATGCTTTAGATTAATTACTCAAATAGGCAACTGAGTTAGCCCAATTCAATATTAAATATAAGCCTAGACCGGTGATTAAAGGGCAAGCTCTAGCAGACTTCATTGCGGAGTTTATTGGGCCCATGCAAGAAGAGGTGGAGACTTCAGAAGCTTTGTGGTGGGAATTATATGTTGACAGGTCATTGAGCAAACAAAAAGTCGAGGTAGGGATGCTTTTTATTAGTCCAGAGGGGCATAATATCCTCTGCACTCTGCGATTCAGTTTCCAGGCCACCAACAATGAGGTTGAATATGAAGTGCTATTAGCTAGGCTGTGACTGGCAAAAGAGGTGCAAGCTAAAAGGTTGAAGATATTTAGTGATTCACAACTCGTTGTTCATCATGTAAGGGGAGAGTGCCAAATTCAAGGGTCAAAAATGACTATCTACCTCCAAAAAGTCCAAGAATTAAGCTCGTTCCAATGATATGAAGTCAACCAAATACTGTAAGCCCAAAATGTGCATGCCGATGCTTTGGCTTGCCTAGCCATGACCAAAGATGTTGACTTCCTAGGGGCAATCCCAGTAGAGTTCTTCTCATCCCCAAGCATAGAGTAGAAGGATGCCCTGATGGCAATTGCTAAGACGCTAGGCTCCTGGATGAATCCAATCCTGGACTACCTACAAAATGACAAACTGCTAAAAAATAAGCTTGAGGCACGACGATTGCAAGCTCGAGCAGCCAAGTATTGCATCTATGACAATGTATTGTATAAAAGAGAGTTCTCAATCCTACTTCTGAGATACATCGATGGCCTTGATTGTGACACCGTTCTAGAAGAAATCCACGTAGATCATTGTGGGAATCATGTATAAGGGTTGTCTTTAGCCCAAAAAGCTTTCTGATAGGGGTTCTATTGGCCCACTATAAAACAAGATGCAGTTGAACTTGTCAGAAGGTGCGACAAATGCCAAAGATTCACAAAGATCTTGTAAGCCCTGTGCCTTCCTACATCAGATGGTTAGTCCATGGCCCTTTGCAATTTAGGGGATGGACTTGATTAGACCACTTCCCACAGCTTGTTGAAATTGCACACATGTAATAGTGGTTGTAGATTACTTTACCAAATGGGCAGAGGTAAAGGAGCTTGCAGAGATCTCTTCTGTAAAGATCAAAAAATTTATATGGAGCAACATCATTTATAGATTTAAAGTCCCCCAACAGATTGCAACTAACAATGAGACCCAATTTAATAGTGAGCAGTTCATCAAGTTCTACGATGACCTCAAGATCATAAAAAGCTTCTCGGTTGTAAACCATCTGCAGGCCAGTGGGCAAGTTGAAGCCATCAACAAGATCATCAAACGAATCTTAAAAATGAAGTTAGAGGCCAAGAAGGGAGTATAGGTAGACAAGCTGCAGAAGGTGCTCTAGGCCTATAGAACCACAGATTGCAGTGCTATAGGAGAGACTCCCTTCTCGATAGTATATGGATCTGAAGTGATAATCCTAACGAAACTTGAGGTAGTGTCATAATAAAGGATTACTTTCAATCTAGAAGACAATAACCAACTGCTCATCATGAGTCTGGATCTTATAGAAGAGACAAGGGAAAGAGTTCATCTCAGGGTCACGACCTACCAACAGTGGGTCACAAGGTACTACAATCGGAAGGTTTGAGCTTGGAGCTACAAGCCTGGCAATCTCATTCTGTGTTTTATCCTTTCGAGAATGCACAAAGCCAACGAAGGGACCCTAAGACTGAACTAGGAAGGCCCGTACCTCATTAAGAAAGTTATCAACAATGGATCTTATCACTTGGCGGATATGAATGGGACAGAATTTCCTCAAGCTTCGAATGCTAAGCATCTCTACCCATACTATCAGTAGGGACTCGAATTTTATAAATTATTTTAGAAAATTAGTGAAAACACCTAAGTATTTCCTCAAATCTATATGAATGTATTTGATTGTTTCTAAATAAAATCTCAATAAATTCTTACACAAGAAGCAAGGAATGTATCAGATGAAGAATATTGGTTGAAACACAACCTGCTAAGCACCCGTTTCCACATAAATTTATTAAGTCATGCATTCAAGTATGGAAACTAAAGAGTAACAAGTAAGAATATTACAGAAGTTTATTCAATGTTCTCTTCAACAAAGTAAACTTATACAAAGTCTGAGATTTAATACAAAGTTCAAAAGAGGAAATTTAAAAAATCACAAAAAGTCACAACCTAAGAAGTTGGATCTTCAGGAGCTGGGCCTTCATGGGGCAAAGGGTCAGCAGGAGGAGTAGCAGGGTCATCCACCATTTGGTCACCAATAGTTCCCATGACCTGCCTTCCTTTTCAGCGGCACCCTCTGTGGGAGAAGCTTTAGCTGTAGACTTTACACCCTTTTTAGAAGATCTAGCCTTAGCGGCCCTCTTCTTAAAACATTTAATAGCCTCAAGGGCATCTTTTCCAAAAAAAGAGAAGTCCATCTCCAGATGTTGCTCCCATAGTGTGTAGAAGAAAGATGAGCTTGTTTCAGATTCTGCCTTCTCTACTATTTTTACAACTAGCAAGGCGGTCTCTGCTCTAACCTTAGCAACCTCCTCCCTAGCCATCTCGAGCTCCTTCACAACAAACTCGACTCACTGATCCGTCGCCCTAACTCACTGCTCCACTGCCCTAGCTCATTGTTCTACTATCTCAGCTTGCTTTACAACCCATTCGACCCATTGAAAAGCCAAGTCCACATCGATCCTCACTTTCATCATGTCATTAGCTATTTTACTAAGGTTCAATGTAATGGCCTCACAATCCGCCACTTCACAAGATAGGGCAACCTCAGTATCCTTGGTTTTCTCCTTCAATTCTAACACCTCGGCGATGACAAAAGCTAAATCATCCACAAGACTTGCTTTCTCCTCAACTTGAGGTTGAAGTGCCTTGTCCAGCTTTATTAGTGTTAGAAAGTTCTAAAGAAAAAAATATAGTTAAGTTAGATTACAAAAAGGGCAGAAAAACCAAGATAAAAGGGCCCTACTTACCAGTAGGCTATGACAAGATGCATAGCTCACCAACCTTTCGGGTGAGTGGTCTCCTTACTCAAATACTTTGATCCTATTGTGAGGCCCAAGATTATGTCTACATTATCCAAAAGGAGGTTAAGATACTCCTTTGTCCTTGGGTTGAGTCCAGCGGGTTACTCCTTGAACTCAGCCTTAACCTCTGGTGCCACTTGCTTTTGGGCGGCAACAACTTTCTTTTTTCCCTTGTCCCTCTTTCATTTTTTGGTAAGGGCTAGGAGAGGGAGGTGACCACGGCTGCGATAACCACCTCAGCATGCAAGAAAGAAGTCGACTCCTATGAGGGTGTTGTTACCAAGGCCAAAGGTTAGTTTTCAACAATAGGGGGTACATCAGCGTCAAGAGTCAATGAGGTCTCTGTATCAAGATTGGGTGGCGGACTCTTGAGGATGAGCTTCATTATATTTTCATAATCCTTGAAACTCACTAAGCTAATCTCTTTAACCTGATGGACTCTTATCTCTCTAGTGAGCTCAGTACCTAAAGTCAGAGCGAGCTTGTAGAAGCACAAAGGACCCTTGTCAAAACGAAAGTCATTTTGGAGATCGTCTGAAGCAGCAAATTGATCTAAAACCCTTAGCTCCTTAACCTCAAGAGTTGGTTTCTTGCTGGTTTCGTCTATAAAAATGAAAAAGTGTTAGAATTAGAGAAACAAATGTGAATAAGTCATCAAACTTGCACATCTTCGGTTCGCTCACCAAGAGTAAGGATGAAATCAAAATTTTTAAGGTTGCGTAGGGATGGAAAAGATACATAAAACCAATGAGTTTTGTAATTCCCCACGTTGGATTTGCCTTTAGTGTCACCCTGTAGCAAGATTTTCTTGTGCTCGATTAGCCAAGCCGAGAGATAATAAATCCCATCTTGCGAGCACACTCTTAATGCTGTATAGGTAGCAAAGAACCTTAACAGCTGGCGGTGAGAAATTGTTCCTCAGATATATTAGTGCTAAGGAAGTGAGCTGGGCATAGAAGTTCAGGGTAAGTTGGAACAGGTAAAGTTGACTTTATTCAGAAAGTTGACAATGAACGGGTGCACTAGGAACCTAAACCCAGTGGCAAGGTGCTGGTGGCTAATGGCAATGAATCCTTAGGATGGATAAGTAACATAATCGTCTGGGGAAGGCTCCATGATGTGACATTCTTTGGGTAGTCAAAATGTCTGGATCATGGTCTAGAGCTCATGAAAGTTGATAGTTGAAATATGTTGATTGAACACCAAACGATCTAAAGGTTATTGACTAGTAGCGGCCTTTAGGCCCCCAATGAGGTTTGGATGAGCACTAAACTCTCCGACAACCTCACCATTCCTCGAGATCAAGAGTCCCAGCTTACAGGATGCAACATCTTGCCTAGCTAAGGGCTCACCAAGGGAAAACCTAAAGCAAGCACCCTTTCGAGCCAAGTTCGTGGGGCCAGACTACAAGGAGTAGCTAACATGGGGCCCACCCACAGAAAGTATTCTATAGAAGTCGACCAGTAGTTTGTAGAAGCCGATTTACAGAAGCTATACTTGTCACATACATTTATTATTTAATATAACAAAAATACAACTTATGTAATTACATTTGTAACCTCCAAGCCTCTATAAATAGAAGGGAGAAGATCATTGTAAGGGATCTTCAAGCTAAAGAACACATACTGAAACTCTATAGAAATTTTATCAAATAAATAAAATAATACCGTGGACATAAGGATCATTGCCACCTAGTTTTAGCCGAATCACGTTAAAAGTTTCCTGTGTTCATCTCTTTCTTCCTCTCCTTCCATTGTTTTATGCATTCATCTCTCATCTACTCAACCAAAAAATAGTTTCGAGATTCAAGAACTATCTCAATTGACTGGGATTTGGTCGAACCAAATTTCATTGTCAACAATAGTGAACCAGAAGCATAAGCTTTTTACAAGAACTATACACTAGCCAAGGGTTTTGCCTTTAAATTAGGAGTTGTTGGTTGGAATAAGAATTAAGAAATGATATGGTAGAAGTACTTTTGTAATTAGGAAGGTCATAGGGTTACCAAGTACATCAAAAATTCTAAAAGGATAAAGGAACACAAGGTCATAACCAGTGTTGGCTATAAGGCTTTAATATACATATGCCTTAATAAGTCCACAAGCAAATAGTATGTGCAGTAGTTTATAGATGAACACAACCATAAATTGACAATACATAATCCTACTCAGCTTATTAGATCTTACAAGTATATATCTAAAGCTAACAAATCACCAATTAATAGCATGGTGTCATATGGGATTAAGCTTTTTTCATATTATGAGTTATATTGATGGGCATCCGGGTGGTTATGAACACATTGGTTTTATTAATAAGGCTTTATATAATTACATTTGTAAAGTATGAAAAGAATTGATAATTGAAGGTGATGCTATAGTGATCCTAAATTACCTGAAAGGAATGCAATGAATGATATTTTGTTTTTAATAAGGTGCAAAACCAATGGCGAGGGATGGTTATAGAATTTGCTTCAGGTTGATGGTGTTGCAAAGGCAAATTATGATTCTTTTGGAGATGTTTTAGCATTCGATTCTACCAATAAGATAAACAAGTACATTTTACCATTTGTGATATTTTCTTGTGTAAATTACATAGGCTTGATTCAAGCAATTTTTATCTAATATAATAAGGTATAAATAAACCACTTGAAGAAAGTTAAAATCAAATTTTTTCAAACAAAGATTTTTTTCACAAGTGAAGATTTTATAAAACTATTTTACACTTTGTGAATCAATTCATAAAGTTTTTGAAAAATATTTTATCAAAGGTTAGGATCTTGTTCTAAATCGATTCACAAACTAAAAGTTAGTTATTTAGTTATAGGTAGTTACAACAGTTATAAAAACCCTTAACCACTTTCCAAATATAAGAGATTACATTTTTCTTTCTTCTTTAAGTGCAAAAATCTTAGAGCAAACAGAGAAAAATCAGATTTGCCTTTACCTCATTATATTTCTTAACTAAAAGGATTTTGAATCAAATCTTTGCAGAATTCACATTAGATGTTTGAGATTTTCATCTCAAATTTTGGTATTGTATCTCTTACCTTATCTTGATTTTTTTGTTTTTAAAGATTTTTAGGTTGATAAGAATCTTGTATAGGTTGGCAAGAGCCTATATAAAATCTTGTGGTTATTTTAGGTTTGGAAGAGCCAAGTAAAAGATTAGCAAGATCCTTGTTGTAATTCTTGTGTAAAACTGGCAGTTCAAGAACTTGTTTTAATCCTGGTGATATTGTAATAAAAATGGTAATCTAATTGAAGATTATCCGATGAAATAGACTTGAATTGCAGTTTCAATTCAAGTTGAACAACTTAAAAATCTGATGTCTTGAATCTTTATCTTTCTGCTCCAGCATTTCTAAATTCTGTGCAATTATCATTCTGCATATTTATTGCATAATTTTCTATTGTGTTTCTGAATACAAAGCAATTTATTACATTCTTGTTAAATTCAAAGAGAATTCATAATAATATAATTAAAAGGAGTATATAAAATTCTCCAAAAGGAATAAGGGTAAGATTCATATTATACAATTTATTTAGGACCCTCAGTTAGTATAAGAGTTTTGGCTCTTGATACTCCTTTCTTAGACAAGATTATGGATTCTAATTTAACTATTTTCTCTGACTATCTATTCTTGAATAGTCCACCTGCTTTTGATGTTGAAAATTTTGTTGTTTGTAAATATAAAATTAAAATCTTTATAGAAGCTTTGGATGTGGACATGTTAGAAATTCTAGAAATAGGTTATGAATGTCCTAAAATATTTGTTAATGGAATTTTGTAGCTTAAGTCTAGATTGTTATGGACGGAAGAGGAAAGAATGAAACACCTCCTTGCCTCCAAGGTAAAATGGATTGTTATTAGCTCACTGTCTACTAATGAATTTCAAAGAATTTTTTAGTGTAGTACAACAAAGGAAATTTTAGACATTATAGGAATTGCTTATAGTGGTAAAACTCAAATTGATTGCAAAAAGGAAAAGCATCATTGTCTTATGGCAAAAACAATAAAAATATACAAGTTCTAAAGTATCCTTCATTTTTCTATGGTTCCTTTGTTAGTAATATTGATAGTGAATCTAACAATCAAACAAATGCTGAAACAAATGATGAGGTTGATGATGTAAATGATGATTATTCTGATGACTTGTATGAAAAGATTTATGAAGCTTTGACTAAAGTCAATAAGGAGATAAAGAAATTAAAAAAATCATAATGAGAATTTGTTTAAAAAGATTGAGCAAATTGAAAAGGAAAATATTGATTTGAAAACTGTTATTATACTGACTTGTATGAAGAGATTTATGAAGCTTTGACTAAAATCAATAAAGAGATAAAGAAATTAAAAAATTAGAATTTAAAATCTGAATAAACTAAATTCTAATTTTTTTTATGATTTCTTATTTTAAATCATATCACAATTTATAATATGGTTGGTGTAATATGAATGGTCTATTTTTGACTTATATATATTAAAAAAAAAACAGCTATTTGAAAACTCATTCTTGTCAAGCAATAGTTACACCAGAAAACTGCATGATAGTATGATTGGTAAATGGTAGTCTCGAAAGAATTCAGCATTTTGCAGAACATGATGGGTTTCGAACAAAAATATAATTTTAAAAAATAAATGATTTTATTACAAAGATACTGAAACTCTTCTTCCAATTAACGTTGTATTGCATGAGACATACTGGTAATAAAATAATTTTAAATTATACTGCTTTTGTGCTGTAACTAATATGTAATTCCATAATTTGCATTATGTAATTGAGATCAAACCTTTTTTATGTTTGGGGAAAGAGAAGAAAGAAAGGTAGGAAGGGAGACAAAATCATCAGTGCATTTAAAGAGGGGTTTTGAATGCAACAAATAATTGTTGGAAGTTTTCGTGAAGAGCAGTATCTACCTTTCTCACACCACCAAACTCATCTTTGAATTATCCTTTTAGTTTCTCTGCATCGACAGGCCCTTCTCTTTCTAGATATTCAAGCTTGTTTACAAATAACAAATTACAACACAATTCTACAAAGAGCCTTCTTTGTAGAATATCTCTTAAAAAGAGTGATCTCTTCTCACTCACTCTTGAGGGAGAAAAAATCCTTAATTATCATCTAATATCATCTTTTCACATAATATATATTATCATATTTTTAAAAGATTAAATTACAATTCAAGACTCTATCATAAATATCATATCTGCACATATTAAAAATCTATTTAAAGATATTATTAGAAGAATCATTAGATTACATG
>JANHAO010014206.1:0-15481 GCA_026873985.1 Saraca asoca | reverse complement strand
CTTTAATATCCAAATCCACAGACCGCTTAGTCATAGATGCAATAGAGCCTAATCAAATTGACTCTAGGGCACCTATATACGACTAACATGAACAACCTACAAGCCTAAAAAGGGCGAATTTAAGGGAAATTATAGGTTCTATGAAAAATATGGGCATAAAAAGACAGATTGCTTCAAGTATAAGAAGTCAATTGAGAAAAAAAAAGCCTATAGCTTTGGTATGTTTTAAGTCAAACATTGTTGATATGCTATCAAATATTTAGTGGTTAGATATTGGTACTACTATTATGTGACAAATTCTTTATAGGAACTAAGAAATCTAAGGAAGCTAAATGATATAGAGTTGATTATTCGACTTAGAAATGGTAAAAAGGTTTAAGTAGAGCACATAAGAGTTGTTTCATTATGCCCATCTATTGGTCATGTATGGGAACTT
Organism: Saraca asoca; assembly: GCA_026873985.1. NCBI lineage: Eukaryota > Viridiplantae > Streptophyta > Magnoliopsida > Fabales > Fabaceae > Saraca > Saraca asoca. The sequence goes on along the minus strand of JANHAO010014206.1, from coordinate 15,045 downwards.
AAAAACATTGTTTATATACCTTCTATGAAGAGGAACTTGATTTCTGTAGTTGCTTTGGATCATGATAATTATTTATGTCATTTTGGTAATAAGAAATTTGATTTACTTTATAATTCTTGTGTTGTTCGTTATGGTGCATTATGTGATGGATTGTACAAAATTAATTTGGACCTTAGTTTTGTCGGATTAATATAGGGATTGAAGGGGAAAGAAGTAGGACTAACAAGAGATCCTCAATATTATGGCATAAGCATCTAGGGCACATTCTAGAGAAAGGATGTAGAAACTCATAAAAAAGGGGTCCTACATGATCTAGATTTCTCAGACTTCAACAAATATGTAAACTGCATCAAGGGAAAACTCCCTACTAAAGCTAGAAAAGGAAAGATAAGTAAAAGACAGGATCCCTAGAACTGATCCATACTAACATCAGTAGACCCATTACACCTACCACTATGGATAGTCATAAGTATTTCATCACCTTCATTGGCAATTATTCGAGACTTGAATGGGTGGAGCTACTTAGTGAGAAATCTGAATCACTAGATGCCTTCAAGTCATTTAAAGTTGCAGTTGAGCTTAAACTAGGAAAAAAAATTAAATGTGTTAACTCTAACAAAGGTGGTAAGTATTATGAAAGGTATGAAGAGACTAGGAGAAACCCTGGTGCTTTTGCCAAGTAGCTATAAGAATGTGGAATCAAAACCAATTACACCATGCCACAGATGTTGAAACAGAACAGTATTGCAGAAAAAAGAAATCAAGCACTCATGGACATGATAAAATGTATGTTAGCTCATTCATGATTGCTAAAATTCTTGTGGGTTGATGCCTTAAAGATTGCTGTATATGTTTTAAATGAAGTTTCGAGCAAGTCAATGCCTAAAATCCCTTATGAAATAATTTATAGGAGAAAACCTAATTTAAGGTATTTCTATGTTTGGGGTTGCATAACTGAGGTGAAACCGTATATCCCCTCTATAAAAAAAACTTGATTTAAAGACCATTTTTAAATATATTTTTGGCTATTGCATTAGCTTGTGAAATAGCATGTTCTATAGTCTAACTAATTCCAATAGAGTTGTTGAATCAAACAAAGCTATTTATTTTTAAGATGAGTTAGATGGTGGGAGTTAGGTACCGCATATCACAACTTTCAGAGAAGAAAGTGTAATGATTCCACTAGCACCACAACTTGTTAAGTCATCTTATGTTGTTTCGTAAGTTAATCTAATGCAACCAATGATAGAAGATGTAGAGCTAGTGGAAATAATTGAAGAAATTCCTTTGAAGAGATCTCATAGAGTTCGCAAACTAGTAATTTCTAATAATTATTTAGTTTAGCTGCAGGAGCATGAGTTTAATGTTAATGAAGATATTTATCCCACTATGCTTTCACTAGTTGTATCTGATCCTAATTCTTTGTAATGGGTCAATGTAATAAGAGATCAATTAGCTTCCACACATAAAAATCAAGTATTAAATCTAGTAAAATTATATGTTGGTTATAAGCCAATTGAATGCAAATAGATTTTCAAGACCAAGCGGGATACTCAAGGTGAAATTGAGAGGTACAAGGTCAAACTCATAGCAAAAGGCTACACTTAGAAGGAAGGCATAGACTATAAAAAAAACCTTCTTGCTACACTTAACTAAAGACTCATTCTTAGTTATTATAACAATGGTAGTTTATTTTGACTTGGAGCTACATCAAATGCATGTAAAAATGTCCTTTCTAAATGGTGACCTAACAGAGACTATATACATGAAACAGCTAAGTGGTTTCTAAGAGAAGGGCAAAGTGTAAACTAAAGAGATCCATATATGATTTAAAATAAGTGTCTAGATAGTGGTATATCAAGTTTGATGAGATTGTAACTTATCTTGGATTCAAGGAGAATAATGTAGACCACTGCATCTATATGATATGAGTGCATACAATTTTGTGATCATAATACTATATATTGATGATATTCTCTTACCAATTAATAATGTGAACTTGTTAATTAAGACAAAGCAAATATTGTTAAAGCATTTTGAGATGAAAGATCTTAGTAATTCCTCTTTTATATTAGGCATAGAGATTTCTCATGACAGATCTCAAGGTATACTTGGCTTATCTCAGTGATTATACATTGAGAAAGTACCAAAGAGGTTCAACATGCTAACTTGCTTTCAAGTTTCTGTGCCTATTCAAAAAGTAAGATCTTTTCAAAAATCCTATGTCCTCAAAATGATGAAAAAGGAGAAAAGATGAAAAATGTCCCATATGTATTTGTCATAGTTAGCATGATATATGCTTTGGTGTGTGCACATCCTGATATAATTGGAGAGATACCTGAGTGATCCTAGTCAGAGATATTAGACTATTACTAAAAGAGTAATGGGGTGCCTACAGGGTACAAAAGATTACATGCTAACTTACAAGAGATTAGAAAATCTTATGGTTACAGGATTATTAGACTTCAATTTTGCTAGTTGTCTAGATGATCACAAATCGACATCTGGATTCATCTTTCTTATGACAAAAGCTGTGTCATGAAAAAAAGTGTCAAGCAATCATTTATAGCAACTTTCACTAAGGAAGCAAAGTATGTCACATGTTATGAAACTACTCATGAAGCTGTGTGGTTAAGGAATTTTATTGTTGGTTTTAATATTATTAAGAGTATTTCAAGGCCCTTAATTATTTATTGCAACAATGTTGTTACTATTAACTTCTTTCTAAATAATAAAAGTTTTGTCTATATGAAACATTTTAATGTTATGTACCATTTTGTGAGAGAGAAGATGTCCGAGCATGTTACTTGTATCAAGCATGTTTCCATGGATCATATGCTCACAAATCCACTTACTAAAGGCTTAGCAATTGGAATGTATTATAATTATGTAATTAATATGTGTTCGACTAAGTCTTTTGATGTTCTGGGTTAGTAAGAGTATTATATTTGATATAATTATAATTTATTATTTATCTCAAAATATATATCAATGAAATATTCATAATGTTGTCATATATTATTGTTTATGCACATTTTCTTGTTATGACATGTTATTAGAGACATTTAGACCCTGTCTCACTATTATGTTAAGAATATTGATTCTTATTTGGTATTTTGAGTAGATGTCAGGACCATTTTGTGGAGATTTATATATAGTCATATTTACCATTTATGTAAATCTTGTTATGTGTATCTTACATTAAATTTTGGTAGCGAGATGTGAGAGTGCAATCTGTATGACATTAATCTCCCTATCGGATATAGTGTTCTATGCTATTGGATGCTTATGATCTTAATTTAAACTTATGGGTAAAATGATACCATATTTACCTTGATATTTACTTAAAGTGGCCACAATTTCTCAATTATGTGGTCCAAGTGGGATCTTGTTGGAATTTTCTATTATAGACATAATCTAATTTTGAAGTTTATTTTAAATGACAAGATGTTGTTAGCCCATATTAGTGATATTAAAGTTTAGGTTTGTAATGATACTTAGGCCCAATTTCTGGTCTAGGTATTTTCTAGTGATAGGTCAGGTTATACCCAGATAGTATTATTTTATTATGATAGGTCCCTACTCCAAAAACTCTAGTTCAATTGCATTCCATCCCATTAAACTACAGATTGTATTCTCCCTCCAATATGACTGGTAGGGTTTCATAAAATGAGAGAACCTGTCAAGGAGAAATCACATCATAAAAAGGTTAACTTAACATCAAATAATGGATCAGTTTTTGAATTCAAGTAACCCTCATGCCTAATTATGTTTTATCTATTTGCATTCCATTTATATCATGATAATATAATTTGATTGATCCAATTTTTGTAAAAAAAAAAAAAAATGTTTATCAATTCCTTGTTTATTAGTTAATAGTTGACTAAGATTTTAGAAACCTTGTTAGTCTTTTATAAGGAAGCAACTTAGTTGACAAGTCATGATATGTAAGACAATAAAAGAGATATACAAAAGTAGTAAAAAAAAACCTAATACATTATAGCGATAGTAAGAGTTGTAGTCACTAACTATCAAATTTATGTGTGCTCATGTGCTAAGTTAACTATGAAATATTGCCATCTTTCTTTCCTTTTCCCTCTATAATCATCGCTCATCAAGGCTAACATGAAGGTGTAATTGAGTGAAGGTTGATCGTGTGAACTAACCTTAGAAGAGACACACTTGAATCTCTCTACTGAAGTTTCAAAACACATAGAACTAGGAGAAAGATGAAAAGTTATCTTTTCTCAATTCTATATTAACGAATCGAATCAATTTCTTAAGTGGTCCTTGGAAAGAAGATTCGAGCCAACTTTGAAGGATTCGAACCAACTTCAAATAGTTTGAAATTATTTTTTATTTTTAATTTGATTTTTTTTTAGTTTTCTATATTTGTATCTAATGAAACCCTTAATTTACAACAACATATTCATCTTGAACTCTAAGAGAAGAATCTTCATCTCAGGAGTTTCTTTGTTGAAGCACTAATTGGAATTATGAATAATCGCTACAATTAAAAAAATGTGAACATGCAACTTATTTGTAAGTTACTGTTGTAAGTCAATATGGAGTTAACCAAGTAGGATGTCATGATGAGTGTTAACTGTCAAATAGGAATTTCCATCACAATACTAGGTAGAGTTAGTCTTGTAAGTGAGGTTGATTGTAATTTTAAAAAATAAATTATGTATAACATTATTTAAAATAAATCTTAAGAGATAAGATTAAAATTTGTATAAAAATAAGAGAATAAAAATGCATTTTGGCTAAACATTTAATTTATAGCTACACTCATTTTTTTCATCATGCATGGATTCACACCAACACCCAATGACCAATGGATATTTGGAACTAGAAGACAGTGATCATCAAGCAATGAAAGTACTAACATTCAATTGCCAATTTTATACTTGATGAGCTTTCTTCGAGTGCTAATTTTTGCAGTGGGAAGATCACAAAACAACATAGTTAGGAACAAGCATAACAAAAACTTCTATCTTAGATTATTTTGATTAACTTTTATAGGACTAGAATGGCCACAGTAAGTAGGTTTTATTATAGGTGAGGTCTACAATGGACAAAGGGGAAAGTCCATTCATAGCTGCATTGAGCTACCAGCCAGTAGGAATTTTACACAGGGCTTTTATTTTTGTGCAACCAGTGACCAGAATTGTAAACAAAATGTGAAATTACATTTATGCCCAAATTGGGTAAGGCTGAGATTTATCCCCATAATATATTGTTGTCAGATTGTCATTTGGTTTAATGCTTTAATTTGACTGGATTGCATATATGCAGGATTAGGCCATGCCCATAATGAAGGATTGATCCATCACTCAAACTCGTCCACGACTTCGTCTTGGTTGGAAGCAATGCAAAGGTGGGATGACACCGGCCAGGACAACGGCTAGCGACACACTGAGAAAGTCTGATGGTGGTCAAGTTGGAGGGGAAAAAGGGAAGGTCGAAGTTTCCGGAGAAGTTAGTGACGAAGTAGAGAAACAGGAGAGAGAGAGAGAGAGAGAGATGACAAAGTACAAATAATCTCTTAAACAACTAAGGTTTAATGTCAATAATCCTTTTAAGTTTCAAATTTTACAGATAATTTTTGAAATTTTTAAAAAGTTAAAATATTAAAATTACAGTTAAAAAAATACAATAAGACGGATGTGTCTGTTTCTAATTATTTGTTTAGTACAATAAACTCAAAGTAATAAAGAAGAAAAAATATATACCTCATCCCTAAAATTAATCAAATCAAAATTTAATAATCATTTACTTAAAATATTTATCTTTAGTTATATTCTAAACGTATTAAAAACTTAACTCTATTGATAGTAATTTAGTTTAAAAGAAAATGCATCCATAAATTAATTAATGTTCACGTTAAAAGCAGTTAGAAAGAGGCAGAAGTAGTTTACATACATTTTTCTTTTTTTTAATTGAAATTTTAATATTTCAGTTTTTTGAAAACTTGATGATTATTTGTAAAATTTAAAATTTTTAGGAGTTATATGGCACTAAATCTTATTTTAAGGGAGTTATTTGTATTTTATCCAAGAAAAAATTGAAAAAAGAAAATGTGTGGCAAAAAAATTGAGTGTGAAAGATTGTATTTAATTTAAAAAAAAATAGGTTTAGAAAAGTTTATTAGTTCATATAAATTAAGTACATTAATTAAACAAAATTTTTAGATTTTCTATCATTAAATTAATGTTTACTTAACACACATTATATATCTAACATAATTAAAACAGATATACTACCATAAATCCTAAAATCTAATAAATAATGTTTCAACAACATTAAATAAAATTTAAGATATAAATTTTATTATGTAGTTATTTAATAGTTGAAATAAATGATTTATCAAAAATATTTAAACATGGTTCTTGTCATCTTTAAGTTCAGTCATCCCTTCCTCTATGCTAAAATTGCTATCGCAAGGTCCAATGCATTGCACTTAGCAACACTCTCCTGGCCTAATCCATGAACACCTCCAAACAAAGCCCATCATTTTCTCTTGGGGACTTCAGCAATTACACCTCTTATATGGAGGAAAAACAAAATTACACAATCCAATTTCTGAAGCAAGTTGCCAACCTTACTCCAATCTGCAATCCAAGGGTTGAAATTCTTTCCCAACTCAACTCATGTATGCATCTGCTTTTACTTGATGCAGCATAGAATTGGCCATTGTTATATTCTCTCTTAAAGCAGGCACAAATCTGGACCAGGAATTTGAGGCGCACGAACTGTCCCTAACAAATTCGACACTAAAACAATTGTTCCCATGGGAAACAACATATAATGGAAACATTCTCATGTAAAACTTCTAAAATGGATTATTGCTTTAGTTCGATTTTCCTTTCTATAGTCAGTAGATTTAGCATTGAGCACCCCACCCACAGAGGATATGTTTTCAAGGGTGTTGAAGAATTGACTCAAACAACTAATCTATTAGAAAATTGCAATTCACTTGAAGAATTTCAACCAATGTTTTCAAAGTAATCAATCCTGGGTATAAGCCTTTCTTCAACACTACGAGGTAGCAAATAGGTGTGCCTCTACCTCTTCTATGTCAATCTTTGGAGAATATGAAGACGGATATGATGTCCGAGACTTGGGATGTAAGAATCTCAAATTATTAGTACAAAGGTTGAGGGCCAAGCTCGAGTAGAGCTACCTTGACTCCCCCAAATACTGAAATGGGGATCCGATTTGGTTTTAAAGCCCTGTTAAGTAGAAAACCTTATAGCAAGATGATGTGAAGCCAAATATTGAGACAAATGCAGACACACTGTATTTCTGTCAGAGTGTTCAACACAACAATGAGCATATATCAAGCTCTTTACTGCAGTTATAATATGGACATTTAACAAAGCGTATGTGCTAGAACTTGTACAAGATCAGTTCTATACAATTCATTACTGGCTGCCACTCTACAAGAACTTATCAAAACATCGCATGGAGAATTAAGACAGCAAATATTATACTCATCTGTAATTTCGAGTATCATGACAAACTTCGGACCAAGTGGGAAACTGAAACTATACAGAAAATATGAAAAACCAAAACTGCCTGAAGGAACTTTCAGAAAACACTTGGAGGAAGGGAGCAATTTATGCGGACGCCACCCTGAAGTCCTGTCAGAACATCAAGATTTGACAATTTGAACATAACCCCAGCGAAATCCTTGCGAAAGATTGATCCATCATCAGAAGCATACGTGGAGACCAATGGGCCAGTCTTGTGATGAACGATCAATTGCTGATCAGCAGACAGGAGTCCTCTTCTTCTCAACAGGCTCCGATAGTAGTGTGTGTCAAATGCTGCCCCATATGATACTGAAGATGATGATTTCAGGTCATACAGCATGATAAACTTGGAAAACTTATTTTTAGTGTCATTCTTGATCACAATGTCTCGGATGTCTAGGCATTCATGTCTCAATTGAAATAGGAAATCAGGAGGAATGCTGGGGTCCGGCCGCCCTGTGCCTTGAAAATTGTAAAGCCGTGGCCGAATGAATTCACAACCGATTGATCCAATATTGTGTCCTCCTGCATATGGTTAAGAATTCAACATATCTCATAAGTCAAATTCAAGTAAATTTCCAAATGGGAAATCTTGAAATGGGAAATGCAAAAGAAATCGTTAGTTATACCAAGTAGGCTGACTGTTTCTCTTGCATTGAATCCTTTGACAGCAAACAGATGCAGTATTTGGGTAATGTTGTCATCTGGTCTTGGAATCTGATCTGTTGCTTCCTTATAAAATGATTGATGGCTATCCCTCCTGCCAGTTAAAACTGGATAGAAAGGACCACCAGCCTGCCATTGCCGAGTACAGTAATGCTCAACTTAGGTACTCATCATATATTTGAAAACTTTGCTAGTCTACAACACCCCAGGATATAATAATGTCAATAAAAAAAACAAAAGCAAATAAAAGAGTGTGCAATGAACTGGAATGATTAACTAGAGAGATGTCAGAACAACAATTATATTTCCAAATAACAAGAATCACATTTTAACGGAGAAGTTACGAGTGAAGGAAATGGATAATGTAAATGACAAAGTTGAAACAACCAAAAAAAAATGATTGAAAAGAGAATCAAAACAGAAGTTAAGATCCAAGGAATCAGGGAACGAGTTATTTATAATGGATTCTCAGAGGTACAGTTCTGTAGCCAAAGGTTGTGTGTTACTGTTTCCAGATCTGAACAACTAGACATTAGACCTTTATTATCCAAGTAATAGATTTCAAGCTGATAGACCTACATGACTTGAGATAATTAAAGAAAACACCAAAGTAATTGATGCTGAGGAACAAACCAAAACAATGCCATCTCTCGTAGCAAGAGCAAGTATGTCAGCACAAGACACAATTCCTGGACATGATTGCTCTAGCTCCTCCTTAATCGAGTCAATTTTGTCAAAACCTCTCAAGGTCTCATTTGGAATAGCCTTTTTCTCAACGGAACGGTTTTTAGCACCACTGTTGTAATCCAAGAGCACTGAAGCATCACAGCCCTACTCTCATAAAACCAAACACATGGAGAACAAAAAATTAAAACCATGATCAAAGCAAGAAAAGATATCAATATTCACATATAATTCAAATAAAATTTTAGAACAGCAAACACAGAATCCAATGATATCCACAAAATTTGTCATAAAGATAAATAACTTCAGACCAAAGCTCACGTTCTGCCCACTTATTAAGCAGCATCTAATAAACATGACAAGACACACAAAATCAAATGTTGACAAGGATGAAAAACATTCGATAGGTCTAATCTGAGTTTAGGATAATTCCTTTGTAAACAATTGGGAGAAAAAGGGTATGCAGAACTACCATTGTAAAAGGAATAACAGATTGGAAAAATAACTTAAAAAAAAAAAAAAAAACTAAAGAAGGCAAATAAACCGACACAGACAGAAGTATGAACTAAAAATTCCTCAACATTAAATTGATGCACACTTAGAAAGCAAGGCCCATTATTAACTTAAAGAAGAATACAAACAAACTCATGACCTTGGAAACAAAATAGACCAGAAAAACCCCATTAAAAGAAAAATCCATCTCCATAGGGAAAAAAAAAAAAAGCACACAAATTTTCCATAAAAAACAAACCATTTATAAGAACCATTATCTCAAAGAGATAAGAAAATGACAAAGTGCAAACATGAACTGGAATTGAAATAGAGCAGATTTTATGCCACAGAAGAAGAAACCCAATTCTCCAGAATCCAACGGAAAAGCATTTCCCATTTTTTGGGATAGCCAAGAACCCATAATTCAATGAAGAAAAGATGCGTTTTTACAGCAAAGAATCACCTCGATGAAGCAATCATGGAAGAAAAGGCGCAATACAGCCGGAGATACATCCCTCTGGCCAAAGTAAATGCGAGCCATTGCTGATTTCACAATTTCCTCAGCTTGCGGGCAAGTGTCGCGGTAAAAATCATATTCCAAGTTCGACCCGTCTCTTAATCGTTCATTGAAACGAAAAACAGCCAATTCTGCAGAGGAATTCCTCAAAGAAAACGAAGAAGAGAATGACGAGGGAGAGGTAGAAACACGATGGGAGTCATTTTTTAGGTCTTGGATAAAAGATAGAAGATATGAAATAGATAACCCCACAAAAAAAAACATACAGAAATTGAGACACCTCTGCAACATTTTGGTTTTCAGAGAGAGCGAAGCTAAAGTCCGAGAACGAAGAAGAAAAGAAGCGGGAAGTGTAAGCAATCGAGAGAAATGTGAAAAGACGAGATCACCCTTGATGAAGTTGCATGTTTGCTTAGGCAACTTTATTTCTTGCTTCTTATAACGAATTTATATTGATTTGAAAATTTTCAGTTTAAGTAAATTTTTAAGCATACTCCTTGTTTTTGGAATGAGTATTAATGTCATGCTTTGAAACGTATTCTGAGGAGTAGTACCTAGCATGTTTAGAAAAAAGCAAGAAAGTGTTTTCATATAATACACTATACAAAAAGTTCATACCATGCCCTATTATTTTTTTAAAAAAAATATATTATAAGACTTATATAGTTTTTAATGTTACAATTTATTAAAAAAATATAAAAAACTGAATATGTATTAAAATATTACCTTTTCTGAAATTAAAAAATTATTCTTTTTTTATATAACTTGGAGAATCAATTAGTCATTTTAAGGTCCATTTATTTCATCAAAAAAATGAAATTTTATAGAAAGTATTCTTTTAGAAATGTATTTTTAGAAAATAAATTAATTTTTTATTATTTGGACAACTTAAGATAAAACGCTTTCTCTTGTTTAGTATATAAAAGCAAACTATTTTCTTTTATTAAAAAATATCATCATATATGTAAATTTTATTTTTAAGGTTAAATTATACAACAATCATTTTATTATTAGGATATTTTCATGATAAAAGTCAATATATCTTTATACCTGTAAGAATCATAAGTAAGTAAATTTTGTTTTGAAAAAAATATTTAAAGAAAAATATTCAAATCCTTATTTTTTTTCTCATATTCATCATTTCTTTATAAAGTTAATTTGAATTGGCTTTAGCTAAAAATTTTAATTATATTTATCAACTCTCTTAATTATTTAAATATTTTATTTATATAATTTTTAATATAATTATTAAATAATAACATTTAGAAAAATTGAAGGTGAAAAAGAATATAAAAGATAAGAGTGAAAAAGTAAGAGAAGAAGTGAATGATAGAAGGGTTCTCACGAGAGAGTTGGGAGAAAGAACAAGATGGAGTAAAAGAAGGAGAGAGAGAAAGAGAGAGAGAGAGAAAATGGTGTCAGAGGTAGAGAGAGCAAGATAGAAGAGGGAAAAGGGATAAAGATAAAAGGAATGAAAATAAGAGGGTAAGAAGGAAAGATGAGAAAGAAAATAGATAAAGATATGAAAAGAAAATAAAGAAAAGAAGTGATTATGTAATATAAGGTGATTTAAAAAAATAATTTTTCTAATTAAAAGAGAAATTATTTTCTCTTGAATATATTCTTATTTTCTATTAATTAGAATCAATTTTTTGTTGTCTAACTTTCTTCGTTTCAAATATCAGAAAATAGTTTTTAAAAGAAATTTCTTTCTCTTAAAGAAACAGAGACCTTTAAATGTCTTGTCTTTGACAATCATGTACTAATCTTAAACTTTGATATTCTTATTTTTAGAATTTCTTTGTTGAAGCACTAATTGGAACTGAGTGCTACTATTAAAAAATTTTGAACATGCAATTTAAGTAAAAGTTAATGCTACAAGTCAATATGGAATTGGCTCTCACATCCCTATTTCTGGGGATGCTATTGGCTCGAATCGTCATTATGATAATCTAAGAATCCTTGAATATAACAAACATTCCTCTAAAATACACTTAAATTCCAAAACAAACATCTATAAATAATTTTTAAAATAATTCAAAATTTAACTCAACTGAAAAGCAAATGGACACATAGTAGTTTTAAACTATAAATAAAATTAATTCTTTAAAATATGAAAACTGACTCTAGACTTAAAACAAACAACATTTAATCAGTCTGATTTAACACATTATGATTATCATGAATCATTCGTATATTAAAAGTCTACCTCTACCAAAGATGTAGGAAGAATTTTGAATCTAAAATATAATAATAAAAAAGTAAATATAATTACTTAGACATTAAAAAGTCTCTATCCTAACTTTAAAAATATTTTGTCATATATAACATAAAATCATTCATCATAACTTATCTTGTACTTCCTTTCTATAATATATCATCGAGATTCCATTAGTACTACATGCTTAACTTTATTATGTTATAAGCCCGATTGATAGTAAAAAGAGGTAGGAGTGAGTAGAAGTCCCACATCGATGAGAAGTAGGATGACCTTATGCCTTATAAGGTAAAAGGACATCCCAACTCACAGCAAGATGTCTTTCAAGGATAAAACCATGAAGCTTGCCTAAAAAGGGAAAAGATTAAAGCGGATAATATCTTGCACGGGACAAGCCCCATTATTACATGTATAGTCTTAACCTTTCTTAAGCGCTCACAACATACAACAGCATTAGAACTAACATATCAAACTCATATGACTTCAATATCACCAAACATTCAAGTTTTTTTTACTAATACGAACATGTAATTTAACATACACATAAGATGTGCACGTAGAAGTTCTTATACGTAACATATTGTTATATAATTTCATTATGCAATATTAATTCCTTAATTATTAGTCCTATGCTTACATTAAGTCTAATTTCATCCTTTCATGCACAAATAAATTCACTGTTTGTAACTGCACGTTGTTAATCTTATAAATTGATTATGAAAGCATTCATGCATATCGTAGATTTAACATGTAGCACATATACACACATATTCATGCTTACCACCGCATACACATGCACATATATCTATGTGTGTATTATTCATATACCTGTGTAGCTTACATGCAAGCATACCTGCTTACGTGCGTGCATTCATACATTCATCCATACATTCTTATGTACACATATACATACATATCTAGATACATGCATTCTTACTTACACATTATTTGCATACTGACTACATGCGTATTTATATAATTTACATATTGTGTGCATATTTACATACGTACTTACATAATCACATTCAAGCATTCATAATTATTTGTTATATACAAGCTTACATACATCAATACGTACTTACATGTTACATGGTACTTATGCATATCCTTGCATATTCACGTACTTGCATATATTTACATGTATTATGATTTCCTTACAAACACATTTACTTGATGCATACTTCCTTTCTTTCATACATACTTTTTTTGCGTGCTTTCATATATGCATGTATGTTTACATACATATATTTAGACATATACTCACACATACACCTTTATTTCTTTATATTGGCAGCATATAATTCCACTTCTATATATGTTATAAGTAAGCATGTGAGATTTCACAAGACACACTTGGTATTTTAACAGGTAAGGCTCTCAAGCATTAATATCATACCCATATATAATAGCAAAGCACACTTGGCACCTGACACTTCAAAAGATGGGATTATCAAGTATTAATATCATGCTCATACATAACAGCAAATTTCAATGGTGATCGCTGACCTCCCTTTTGACCAATAATCTCCTCTCAATGACACATGGGGGATTTAAATCTGAGAGCTCGTTCAACACTAAATTTTAGAATCTAGTGCTCACCATTAGGCCCAAAGCTATATCTATTAGTCACGGCGCAATTTTATTTCCTTGTATTGGTTGTTAGCTTTGCTGGGGAGCTTGTTAGCTTTATTATCATATTTTTTTCAGTTTTGATGTTGAAAAATAATTTTGAATAATATCACAATCTAACCATGTGTTTAATATTTATTGATTGATTATAGGATCAAAGTTAATTAAATACTATTTAAGAGATCCACCTTTAGATATAACAATTTTATTATATTAATTAGGATCTCTTTTTAAGTGTGATATAATTCATATTGATCTAAATAAGTCTTTTAAATCAGTTAAGTTAAGATAGAAATAAATAAAGTTTTCAAACACTCTTTCACAAGTACAATTTTTATAAAAATTACTTTTCATTATGTGAATCGATTCGTACTAAAAATCTTATAAAAATAAACACGAATTGATTCATGAAGAATTGTTTTAAAAAATCATTTTCCCCTAAGGTTGGAAAATTTTGTGAATCAATTAGGTAATCGATTTATGACCTATTTACATGATAATGTGAATCAATTCACACATTGGTTCAGTCATAAAGTTCTTGATGATACTCATAGATGAATCGATTTATAAGTTGATAACCACCTCTGAATTGATTCACAATTGAAAAATTAGTTATTTTTTAAATGTCGATTACCACACTATAAATACAACGTAGCCTCATTTCAAATGTAATTTCTATATCTTCTAATTGTGAAAAACTGAAAGAAAACAAAGCTTAAAACTAATCTATATTTACCTTATCTATTTTCATCAAATTGAATCATTCTTGGATTAAATAGAAGGAGATAACACACATTAGATAATTGACACCCATATTTCAATTCAAGTATTGTTTTTTCTATCTCAAAACCTTATTTCTATTTTTGATTTCTATGATTTAGAAATCTAAGATACAAAGGGAGAGGTTGATCTTCCCTTTGCATCTTTTCTATTTGTGAGGTTGATCATAGTTTTAAAAAGTATAAAGAATTTTTGTATCTAAACTAGTTCTAAAGAGCCCAGTAAATTCTTGTGTGATTAGTGATAAAGTTAGGACCATCTGGTTGATGATTTAGTTCGAGTGGATGTACACTTTAATTGTGGTTTCGATTGAAATAGAGTCACTTTAAAATTTTGATATTCTTTACTTTACTGCATTCATTTTTTATTTGCACATATTATGTTTGATAAATTGTTCTTACATCTAAATTGTTAGTCTGGATGGGTGCCCTAGACTAATTTGATTGAGTTCTATTGCATCCTGGACTATACATTCTGTGCATATGGATATAAAGGTTGTACATTCATCTTATATTGCATTC
>JANHAO010014205.1:0-15449 GCA_026873985.1 Saraca asoca | reverse complement strand
CGCAAGCTTCTTATGGCTTGAAGCATGGACAAAAAACATGCTGATTTTACGTTCTATCAAAATTTAATTTAATTAGAAGAATGGGGGCAGTGAGGGTTGAAGTTAACAATAGGGGCTCTGATATCAGACCAAAGAACTAACAAAAAATGGAACCCAGGTGAGAAGGAAAAATATACCTTTCTAGCGAAAACCAGCAGCTGAATCAACAAATAGGAAAAACTTGGAAGGGTTTACACCACTTTCAAGATCAAGTACTCCTACTAACCCACTACAGCCGGCTGAAAGAAAGTTGTCTTTTTAACTCGCCAACCATAATCACCCACGGGAAGAATATAAGGCTAAAAGAAATGCCACCACCAAAATTGGAAAAAGTCTCACTTGTTCATTGAGTCAGGCTGTGTTTTGGGCAAAATCAGAGATTGAAGGACAGCATTGCAGATTAAGCTCAGAGGCCAAAATGCTCTGCAAGTCTCTGTCTGTGGAGTATTACCAATAATCTTTGCAAGAGCAACTTCCATCCTCAAAACAATGAAACCGATTTAAATCTCTCACGACTATTTTCCTTTGGACAATCTTCGAAATATATTTGATGGCAGTGTGACAGTCCACACAAGTTCTTAAATTTTTGTATACCTTGATTGGAGTTCCTGCTGGTGTTGAAATAATTCCAAATGCAACAGCAAGCTTCTCACTGTGGTAGGAGAGGTTCTGCTCTTTCTGCTCCTCCTCCACGTCATGTAGCACAAAGTTAGTATCTGGGACATATCCTTCTTCCTTCATTTTCTTGGAAAGCTCCCCTAAAAACTCATGTATATCATTAGATTTTGGGTGGGATGTATCTCCAACTAGGAACACATGCACTTGTCGTTTAATCTCAATCCAGCTTTTTCCTGGCATCTTCACTATTCCTCTAGCATACATAGCCTTTCTAACCTTCGCTACCTCACCCCACTTGCCAGCAGTAGCATAAATGTTGGCCAGAGTGATATAGGTTGCCGGATTCTCTGGCTCTATCTCAAATAGTGCATTCGCAGCTCGTTTGGCCAACTCAAGGTTCCCATGAATTCTACACCCTCCAAGCAATGATGCCCAAAGGAATTTATCAGGCTTCATGGGCATTTTATCAATGATGTTCTCCGCTTCTTTGAATCGACCAGACCGTGCCAATAAATCTATAACACATGCATAATGATCTGCAGTATGTAACAGCCCATGCTTCTCCTTTATTGAATAAAAATATTCTAGCCCTTTATCCACTAATCCGGCGTGAGTACAAGCAGAAAGCACCCCAACGAAGGTAATTTGATCAGGCTGAGTACCAGATTTAAGTAGCGATTCAAAGAAATGAAGAGCCTTGTCTGGTTCACCATTCTGAGCATACCCAACAATTAAAGAAGTCCATGATACTAAATCTGCCCGAGGCGTCAGGTTGAACACCCTTCTTGCATTTTCCATATTCCCACACTTTGAGTAAAAATGAACAAGGGCACTTGCAGCAAATGAGTAAGGATCAAACCCTACTCGTGTCATGTACCCATGAACCTCCTTACCAAGGTCTTCAGCAGCATGGTCAGCACATGCATTTAAAACACCAGCAAATGTATAGTCATTAGGTCTAACATCAGACCTCATCAAGTCTCTGAACAATGAAAAACCATCTTCCCTCCTTCCATCTTCAAAGTATCTGTCAATCATGGCCGTCCATGAAACTACATCTCGGTCCACAATCTGATTGAAAATGTGCCTAGCTTCTTCTAAACTGCCACATTTCCCATACATATCTAGAAGAGCACTCCAAACCACCTCATCTGAATTCAACCCAGTTCGTATTATGTGACTGTGGATTTCCTTCCCAAAACGTAAACATGGAATTGCAGCAGAAGCAGCCAAAGCACTGGACAATGAATATTTATTTGATTTCGAATGCTCCTGCTTTTGCATTAACCTAAACAATTCCAGAGCTTCTTTAGGCCTATCATGGCGAACATAACCTGATATGACTGCAGTCCAAGAAAAGTTATCTCTTTCTGGCATTTCATCAAACAATTGCCTAGCACGCGGAAGCTGTCCCACTTTGGCATACCCTGATATCATAGTATTCCAAGAACACAAATCCCTGTTACCCATTTCATCAAACAACTTTTGGGCATCCATAAGACTTGCACATTTCCAATACATATCAAGCAAACGATTACAAATGAATACCCCAGGAACAAAGTTTGAAGCTTTGGTGTGGGCATGGACCTTCCTACCCTCTTCAAGAGCCCGATGGTGAAGACAAACTTGAATAAGAGTCCCGTATATAAGAGCATTGGGTCGATCAATGTGATCAAGCAATTGAACTGCTTCTTTTACACGCTTCTGCTCACATAAAACATCAATAGCCTCTTTAAACTTTTTCTCTCTGCAAAGTTGGGTTATGATATAATTTTTTGAGAAAGGTTTTGATTTGTCAGAGCAGAATTGAGACGAAAACGAAACTGTCCTGTGGAAATACAGCAAAAACAAAGAAGGAACTCTTGGGCTCGAGAATTTCATGGTCGCGGCCTGACCCACCAATAAAAATCCGAAAGAAAATCCCAAATCACATACCCAAAGAAGGAAAAAAATGTGAAGCCAAGGGAGCAGATGACGGGGGACAAGAAAATAGGCGGCGAGAGAGAAGTTGACGGTGGAGTTGTGTGGCTCACTTACTTGTCCAGCCACTAGTATGTTATAAAAGTTCCACTTCCCTGGATCTGAAACACGATCGGATGAAAATCTTCTACCGTAAAGGGAGCTGCAATTAAAATGCCCATCCACCATTCATTTTAACTTGAAAAGATCTCCACCATTAAGTGGCTTTTTTTTCTTCCAATCAAACCCACACTTTCCTTTCTTCCCACTTCTCTGAGTCAGCAGCTCCCACTTCCTGCAACAAAAATCAGCATATTAGGCGCCAATATATCTGGAAGATGGCAGTAAAACAGTGAGCAACACTTCTGATCCCTTCCCTCTCTCGAATCCTTAGTTTACAATCAGCAAATTCTTAGTTTTTCTATTTGATTACCACTAAGATTCCATTGCCAAACTTGTATCACCATCAAAATAACTTCCGAAGTTTAGGCTTGAATCTATACACCAACCATGGCTGACCACACATCCAAAAGTCAGTCCAAGTAAATTTTTAATCTTTTAATCTTCAAAAATCAGACAATATATTAGTGTTTTGAGATGTTTAGTCTTACAAATTTATAATTATTTTTTTTATTTTGCTAATTTAGAAGGACATAGGATTCTATTCCTGTATTAGATGACAGTATGAATTCAGTTGATTGGAAGCTTCACAATGGTATGGAATTTAATAGCGTGGAAGAAGTTTGGAGATTTTGAAGTAACTATAGTTTAAAAATTGGCTTTGGCATTAGGAAACAATGAATCAACAACAGTGAAAAAATTGGAAAAATCATTTCATTTAGATTTATATGTTGCAAGAAAGGTTTATGTAAAGAAGACAAAAATGATCATTTAACCACCAATCGTTGGACATAAACTAGAACTAACTGTTCTATAAGAATTGAATTCATGCACAATGAAAGGTATTGAAAAATATAGAGTGAATGATTCTTGTTGCTGAACATAATCATGCTTTGCATCGTGGATACAACTCACATGTTGGCATGTCAAAGAAAAATGTCTCAAGTGCAAGTCCATGAGATTGATATGGCTGATGATTCAAGAATAAAGCAAAAGGCCTCATTTGAATTAATGAATAGAAAAGTTGGTGGAAGAGCTAATATTAGTTACACAAGTTTAGATTATGAAATTATCTCTATGAGTAAAAGGTTGAGAAACTTGGTCCATGAAGAGATAGGTAGTTTATTGTGGTTCAACTAACCCAGAGTCATTGGAGAATCCTTCATTTTATTATCCAGTACAATAAGAAGTGAAGGAACAAATGACAAACATGTTTTGGGCAAATGCAAGGATGAAAATTGACTATGCTCATTTTGGTGTGTGGCTACGCTGGACACAACATACAATACCAATAGTGCATATAGGCCTCATTCTATATTTGCAAGATTTAATCATTTTAGAGGGGTAGTAATCTTTATAGTGGCCATTCTTTATGATGAGACAACTGAATCTTTTCAATGATTATTTGAAACATTTTTAGAAGCACATAAGAAAAAGAAGCCTCAAACTATTTTTATAGATGAGACCATGCTATGGCTAAAGTTTTGCTTGAGGTAATGCCCAAAACTTGTCACAGGTTATGCATTTGGCATTTGATACAAAATGGCATAAAGCATCTTGGAAATATGATGAAAAATGAGCCTAATGTTTTGAGAGATTTCAAGGCATGCATGCACCAATATGAAGAAGAACTTGATTTTCAAACAACATAAGATAAGTTGCTTGTAGACTTCAATCTTTAAGATAATCAGTCATTAAATAGCCTATATAAATTAAAAAAAAAATGGGTAAAATGTTATATGAAACATGGTTTCCTTATAGGTATGAGGAGTGCACAGTTGAGTGAAAGCTTAAATTTTGATTTGAAAAGTTGTTTGAAGCCTGATTTTGATATAATCTAATTTTTCAAGCACTTTGTAAGAGTTGTTCCTGATAAAAGATAAAATGAATTGCAATGTAAATTTCAATCTAGAGAAAAATTGCCAAGGTTCAAGTGGGAGAGTTCACCTTTGTTACAACAAACTGCACAAATTTATGCTCCTATAATTCTTGATATTTTTCAGAACAGTATGATTTATATCATGCAGCACCAAATTAAGACATAATAATTCATTAATATTATCATTCATATATTTTTACAGAGTCATTCGAGCATATGACTTATTTCCTTAATTTATTATGTTACATTTTCATGTGTTTTTCATAGGAAACCCAAACTTCGTTTTCCATACATGACATCTCAAGTCTACGAGAGCATTCTCATTCTTCTGCTCAATGTTTGAATGATATTTTTAATGATATTCCATCCAATCAAGCATCAAGTCCTCTCAATGATATATCTAATTTTAGTGACCATCATACAGGATTGTAGGTAATCTATCATCTTATTTATTCTCATTTTATAAATTCTATCACATTTTTGCAACAAACTAATTTTTTTCTTAATGAAAATTTACAGGTTCAAGTTCTCTACATTAGCTATGCTTCAATTGGGATTATTGGATAAAGACACAAATGATGCTTCTTTGATAATTCTTTTTTCGCTGATGAGAAATGTTTCTCATATTTAAGGTAGTGTTTTGTTTTGAATGCAAAACAGATAGGAATATGTTGCTCCATACAAATTTGATATATCTGACCGTTATAGTTCTTCTCAAAATAATGAAAAATGCAACTCACTTATTATATGCAACTATTAATGGATATAGCGGTCCTAATTCTATAGAAAAAATTTATCAAACACCTAATGTGCAGTGTTAATTGTCTTGTTCGAGCCACTCAACTTGTTCGATTGCACTCATGGTTCAATTCAGAACTTAAAAAAAATATAAAAACATATAATACAAGTCTTTCACCAAGCAAAATCATCAGTAAATTTTGGTTTTGTGTGTTCAAACTTGAGAGTGAGATTGAAGATAATAATGTTACGTTTGGTTGGATGAAATGAAATAGAATAGAATGAGAATGGAAGTGAAATTGAATAAAAAGTTTGTTTGGCATGTATTATGGAATGGGAATGCCAATTTTCTAAGGAATGATCATTCCATTACAGAAGCCATAGAATGAGCTATTCCATCATTCATAGATTGGTCTTTTTATATCTTTATTTTTTACATTTTTCATATATTACAAAATTATCTTTATATTAATAAATAATAAAATAATGTCATAGTTTCATACCTTTATTATAAAAATATTTTGATAATTATATTTTTAATAATAGAATTTGAAATAAGATATTTTATATTATTTATAAAACAAATATTATTTATCATACAAAATTATTTACTATAAAATAAAAATAAATAAATTTTAATTTATTTATTGATATATATGATGAGTCAAAATCATGGAAAGAAGACTAGCATACTTGAAGAATAAAAAAAATAAAATGAAATGCTATATAACCAAAAATAAAATGAAATGCTACATAACTTGAAAAATTGAAGTCTTGTATGACTTTTATTACTTTTAGATAAATATTTTATTATTTTTTGTTATAAGGATATTTTTGTAATGATTGTTTCTTCTTTATTCTATTCCTACAATGTTTTGTTATATCAAATACAAAAATGAAATGGAGTACTTATTCAATTCGTAACCGTATCAAATATAATTATGAAATAGTTATTCCATTCCATTCTATTCCTTTCCTATTTCCACTCTCACTCCCATTCCCATTCTCATTCTACTTCATCCAACCAAATGTAACATAAGGGAATATGAATAAGAACAGAATGATCATTTCATAATTTTATTTGGTACATCATATTTCATTCCATTTTCATATTTGGTACAACAAAATAATGAAGGAATTGAATGGAAAAAGAGTAATAAATGACAATAATATCCTTATAAAAATAGTAAATATCTACTTAATTTAACAATTTAAATTAAATATATTGTAATATAATATAATGAAAATTTCATTATGAAATATATATTTGATGGAATGGTTATTCCTCAAGGAATGCATACTCCTAATCAATAGTGTTAACTAAACAAACTTTTGAGCCATTCCCTTTCTTATTTTCATTGTGTTCTATCCAACCAAACATGTTCCTAAGTGAATTGAAAGGTGAGTTTGAATGGAGGGTGGTGATTTATTAAGAGAAATAAATGGTAGATAAGCTTCTAATGGTAGCTTCTTGTCACATCCCAAAATCTGAAATACAATCGGCTTAGATTATCATATGATAACCTAAAAGTCTATATGTTTTTGACTCATAAAACATAAATAAATAGCCTTTCATTCAAAACTAATGGTCCATTTGATACATCATATAAGAGAGACATGATAATATAAGTAAGTACTATCATGCTTTAATAGGTGTTTGGGCTTTACACAAGATAGTATCATGTAATTTGATTCACTCATTTTATACGGTCAACATAGGATAAATTAATTATCTTTCTTTGGACTTGTTATAATAGAATAGGATTAGAGTAAAATTAATCATTCCCATTCTACCCTTAACGTATGTTTATATCACTTAATTTTCAACAACCATGATATCAGATTTGTAAATTGAGGTATACTTTCATCGTGATTCATCCAAACAAAATTTATCATTCTTAATTTATACTTAACTTATATTTATCATTCCTATTTTTTGGAACCAAAACCCCTACAATAGCCCTCGAATCCTCTATTAGATAATCACCTAGGATTTAGCTTAGCATGATTAATAGAAATAAGTAACCACCTATTCCTAAAGTTAGATGCAAGTAAGCTTGAAAACCAGAATTTAGCTAAGCTAAGTAATTGACCAAACATCTTTAGTTCAATCACTTAAACCCTGCTTCTCATGTGAAGAACATTGAATTAACAGCCAATATTCAATACTAAATTTAGCTTGATTCATCAATTAAACATAAATCACACATACAATCACTAAGTAGCCACAT
This sequence comes from Saraca asoca, assembly GCA_026873985.1. Taxonomy (NCBI): domain Eukaryota; kingdom Viridiplantae; phylum Streptophyta; class Magnoliopsida; order Fabales; family Fabaceae; genus Saraca; species Saraca asoca. Next base: position 7,865 of record JANHAO010014205.1, on the reverse strand, counting down.
TAACAATTATACATATAATCAAACAGCAAGATAAAGAGAGAAGTAGGAGTAAATTAACTGAAATTAAATATATAAGAGCAAGGTCTCAAAATCAAATTAATTGGAGTGTGATAACCTTAGACTTTGTTACAAGGTGCTTAGCCTTCCATGGCTACCATGAAAATGCAAAAAGAAACTAAAGAGAGCTGAAAAGTCTAATTGTAAAAAGTCCACAAAGAATGAATGATTTCTAAGGGGCTTAGCTATTTATATCTCCTATGCCCTCACTAAGCCTCATGGGCTGCCTTTTAGGTTCACAATGAATCAGGCCTTGTTATGATTGAAGCCTCTAAATTATATTTACAAATTAAACACAAAACTAGTCCTCTGTAGAGTAAAATACTAATTTGACTTCAGCTTCTGTGTTGACCTTTAAAACTATGTAGTTTCACTAATTTTAAGGCTTGACATAATTAGGCTAGACTTAGGGACCTTGAGGCATTAGTTTGACCTCATTTGATGCATTAAAGCTTTAATTATGATCCAATTACTATGACAAAGTCTATCTGCATAGAAACACTATAACGACTTCACAGCAAATTTCAAGACTCCACATGGCAGAATTGGGCTCTGGCCTCAACATAAAAGTTGTAGACCTTTTTCTTAACTTTCCAACTATATAAATATCAACCCACTCCAACATCTGCAGCTCAAGTTATAGCTTGAAACCTGAATTAGTGTTAAAAATCCAACATTAAATAATTAATTCAATTAAGCTGCAAATCATGACCAAATCACAAAACAAGGTCAATTCATTAAATTAAGCTTAATTAACATCCTAAGAGACAAAGTATGAAAGGAAATAATTGTGGAAATATTTTGCTTATCAAATTCCCCTACACTTAGCCTTTGCATGTTCTCATGCAAACATAACTTTATTCAAAATAAAAAAACTAAACTATTAAACATTAACTTTTCAATGATGAGGGGAATGCCTAACCAAAAGTAGGTAAACAAATGAAAGAAATTTTAGAAAACATAACACATCATGAATAACACTTTATTGACAACTTGAAACTAAAAAATTAACTAGCTTTAATTAAAAGGAAGGTGGATCACATTGATAGAACCTCTTAAGTAAATTTTCAAACTCTTTATGTGTCTATGATGTGGGCAGGTGTTTCACTCAATTTCTTCTCATGACAATGCATTACCATAAGCTTGCTTCTCATCTCATCTCCACTACCAAAATCACATGTACAACATAAATCAAAAGGACTTTATTAAGGGTTGTAATGGGGTTAAGGGAAAAGGGAAAAGGGAAAAGAAAGGAGTAGAAATGATGTGAATGTTAAAAACTATGGAGATTAAAAGAGTATTGAATTGAGATGAAGATTTAAATAATCAAATATTCACAATTAGGGAATTCAATATCACAATATTCATATTGAACCACTTCTTTTTTTCTTCATTCCCTTTTATTTTTCCTTTTTCTATTTTGTTTTTTTTCTTTTTTTCTCTTTCTTTTTTTTTTTCATTTTTTCGATTTTTTTTTCAATAGGATTTTTTTTCTTTTTTTCTTGACCATAATATTTACCACAATTACCTCTTTTACCACTAATCAAAATTCCCCCACACTTATTCAAAGAAAACATCTCAAAATGACACAAATACTTTACTAATCCCTAAGGTTAGGTAAAGACATTAGAGACTTGGCATGGCTATGCTTAAGGCTAAAGAATAAGAAAACAGTCAAGTAAGCTCAAAAGGGCTAAACCATGGTAAAAATGTACAAGGTAAGCTAACAGAGTAAAATGCTATGTGAAAGAATGTCTTAGTCACTTTTGTGCATGCAAGTACTAAATGTAACTTCAACGAGATTCAAAGCAAATTCTAGAGCACACAGTCATGAAAGAAAATCACACAAAAAAGGAAAGGAAATTATCAAGCTATATACACAATTGAGGGCGCTCACAAACTAGAAATTGTGTATCAATGCAACCTACCAACTTTCCAAAATCAATCACTACACTAGCTAAACAAATCAAGAATCAAAAACTATGATTCAATCATGCTATGAAATCTTCAAAATTCAAATGAAACCTACTCAAGGCCAAGGCAAACTCAACATCATCAAAAAGCACCTAAAAACTAAAAATAAAAAAGAAACTAAATTTTTTTGGAAAACTCAAAAATAAAGCAAAGCAAAGTAAACTAAAGCTTCCTGCTGCACTTGAATTCTACATTATCCTCAATGTAAGCACAAATAACACCACATAATGGACAAGTAAAATAAAAGAGGTAAGGTGAAGAAGATGCTTGGGTTGCTTCCTAAGTAGCCACCACTCTTTAACATCTTTGGCTAGATGAAACTTCTCTTAATCCATGTATGTGGCATCATGCAAGTTTAACTCCTTAATTGTTTACTCTTGAAAAGACTCATGAAAATGCTTGAGCCTATGTTCATTCACCTTGAAGCTCTTGTTTATTGCTATATTTCTAATTTCAACTGCACTATGTGAAAAAACATTGGTAACAATAAATGGACCTAACCACCTAGACCTTAACTTAGCAAGCATTATCTTGAGCCTCGAGGTTTTAAAGGAGCACTTCTTACCTAACTTCAAACTCTTTCCTAGCAGCCATTTTGTCATGAAAAGCCTTTGTTTTTGCCTTGTAAATTCTTGAATTCTCATAGGGCTTCTAAGTGGATTTTCTCAAGTTCTTGTAATTGAAGCCTTCTTTGCTCACCCGCTTACTCTAAGTCCAAATTAGATCTTTTCACTATCCAATATGCTCTATGCTCAATCTCTACAGATAGATGGCAAGATTTCCCAATGATAATTTGATAAGGGGACATTCTAATGTCTTGTAGGAGGTCTTATAAGCCTAAAGAGCATCTTCAAGTCTCTTGCTCCAATCTTTCCTATTTGGTTGGATTGTTTTCTCTAAAATTTGCTTGAGCTCTTTATTGGAAACTTCTACTTAGCCATTGGTTTAAGGGTGGTAAGATGTTGAAATTTCCTCAACAATGCATCCATTTTCCTACTACAAAAGTGTGAACCTTGATCACTTATGATTGCTCTTAGAACTCCAAACCTACTAAAAATTTATTATTTGACAAAACCTACAACAAATTGAGAATCATCAGTTTGAGAGGCCTTAGCCTTTATCCATTTTGACACATAATACATAGTAAGAAGAATATAAGTAAAGCCAAAAGAAGAGGGAAAATGACCCATAAAATCAATGCCCTAAACATCAAATATCTCACAAAATAACAATGGTTGCTGGAACATCTCATTCTTTTGGGTAATATTGCCCATTCTTTGGCATATCTCACAATTCTTATAATATGTGTAAGCATCATGAAACAAGGTGGGCCAATAAAGTCTAGAATCCAAAACCTTCCTAGCTTTTCTTTTAGGTCCAAAATGGCCACCGAATGCAAATGAATGATAAAAGCTAAGAATGGAATCAAATTCACAATCAAGCACACATCTCATAATGACTTGGTCACTACAAAACTTCCAAAGGTAAGGATCATCCCAAGCATAATGCTTTGATTCACTTTTCAGCTTGTTAATTTATGTTTTTTAAAATGAGTAGGTAATTCATGAGTAACAAGAAAATTTACTAAACTAGTAAACCATGGAGCTTCACCTTGTAGCTTTGAAAGCTACTTATTGGGGAAGGTTTCTTAGATGGGAAGCTTCTATTCTTCTTTTGGAATTTTGCTCAAGTGATTAGCCACCATGTTTTCTGCTCCTTTTTATCTCTAATCTCAATGTCAAATTCTTACAGTAAGAGCACCCATCTAATAAGCCTTGGCTTTGCTTTTTGTTTCTTAAAGAGGTACTTGAAAGTTACATGATTAGAAAAGACAATAATCTTAGCACATAGCAAATATGATCTAAATTTTTTCAAAGCAAAAACAATTGCTAAAAGTTCTTTTTTAGTTGCAGTATAATTGATTTGGGTAGCATTCAAAGTCCTTGAGGCATAATAGATCACATGAGGTTGCTTTCCAATTCTTTGTGCAAGGATAACTCTTAAAGCATAGTTGGAAGCATCATACATAATTTTAAAAGGAACATCCCATTTAAGTGGCTGAATGATGGGTGGTGGTGGTGAGGACTTGCCTTAATTTGTCGAAGGTATCTTTACATGGTTAGTTGAAATCAATTTTTGCCTTTTTTTTTAAAGGAGCTTGGAAAGTAGGAAAGCTATTTTGTTGAAATCTTTGATAAATCTTCTATAAAATCCTACATGTCCAAGAAAAGAACGCATTTCATGCACACATGTGGGGTAGGGTAAAGAGGAAATAACATCAATTGTAGCTCTATTTACTATTCCTTTGCTAGAAACTAAATGGCCTAAGACTATTCCATGCTTAACCATAAAATGACACTTTTCAAAATTCAGCATCAGATTAGTCTCCATACATCTTTTAAGAGCTATAGCAAAACTATCCAAATAATCATTAAATGAATCCCCATAAATAGTGTTATATATGAGAAGTGGCCTTACGAGAACGAGCCCTCAAGCGCGACCAAAACCAAGTTTCTCGTTTCGACGGGGTGCTTTCAACAGGCCTCGCTTCACCCACCAGAAAGCAGCATAGCAAAGTAACCTCGGTATCTTCCCTGAAACTAGCTTTGCCTCGTCCATAACGAAACGATGACACAACGGGACAACAAGGAAGCCATAAGGCTCGTAGCCATACCATACTTGCCACACCAGCCTCCGTGACACCCCTGAGCTAAGGATTCCCGCTCGGGACGCCCGGCACCTCACCTGGCACAACGGCACAAGTCTACCATTGACCAGAGGGGCCCACCCCATAGTCTACATTCTGCAGTAGCCGAATTATAGTCTTTTTATTATCTTTTCCATTTATAGCTTGATGTAACATAACTATAGCTTGTAATTAATGCATGTAACTTCTCATTCCTCTATAAATAGGATTGCATTGTTAGAAGAAAAAGAGGACCAAGTCTTGTAGGCAGAAACTCTGTAAATTACTTCCAATACATCAATAAAAGCTCCATCGTGGACGTAGGGTCTGGTGCCGCCCAGATTTAGCTGAACCACGTTAAACTTTGTGTCTTTTTTTTTAACTCTTCCCTTCACCCTTGTCTATTTAGTCATCCAGTTATATTTGAATCAGATATAGGCCTGAGATCCTGAAGAACCTCTCCCATTTGCTGAAATTTGGATCCTCCGTACGAATCAAATTTTGACGTTAACATTTTGGCACCATCTGTGGGAAATCTCATCTATTCTAGTTCACTCCTGCTGCAATGACCAAGGGAAGAGTCACCAGAGCCTCGAATGCATGCCCCCATCCTTTAGATGGCCATGTTTCGACAACAAACTCATCTACTGCTTTTGTCATCAGAGCAACTATTGGTATCCCTCCAACCAATACGATGCAACTGGTTCTCACCGCTGGTGGCATCGATGGACCACAGACCTGGTTCTAATGTTAGGAGAAACTTGAGCACATGATGGGAGAACTGACCAAAGCAGTCACGTCATTGGCACAAAATGTGTAGAGACAAGCTGAAACCTAACACCCAGGCTATCCAAACTAGGGTAATACCTAAGCTCGTTGCTCGCGGGAGAAGACCCTGAGTCATGACCCTCGAGACAACGAAGACCAAAGCATCTAGCAGTCGCCTAGCCGACCCTTTGGGGAGTGAGACCCATTGGTTGGGGAGCTATTTCAGAAGATGGCTCAATTGGAAGAACGCCTCCGAGCCCCGGGTGATCGATCCCATTACGAGGAGTGATCGCCACTTTCTGAAGAGATTGAAGCTCGAGCTCTCCCTATCAAACGTAGAGTCCCTATGATCCCATTGTACATTGGGGATTCTGATCCGCATGATCATCTGGATGCATTCAATGTTCAGATGGATTTGCAGACAGCCGACCCCCTTGTTAAGTGTCGAGTTTTTCTAGTCATATTGGGGGTTGTGCCTCGAGCTTGGTTCAAAAGCCTCCCGACTTGCTCAATTGGCAGTTGAAAACACTGTCAGCAGAAGTTCATCAGCCAGCACCGAGCATTAAAGAGACATCTTGTACCCCCTTGTCACCCCACTAGCAGGAGTCACTGAAGGACTATATCATGAGATTTAGACTCGAAGCTAATTCGGTGGAGAATCCATCCGAAGAAACCATGCTAGCCACCATCTTTGCAGGACTTCACAAAGATGTACAAGAGTCTATATAAGTCCCCAGTGAAGGACCTCACCGAGTTCTACGAACGAGTTGTTAAGCATATCAAATGGGAGGAGACCTTCGACTCTGAAAAGTCTGACAAGAAGGATGAAAAGGCTAACTCCTCTCGCAACAAGCGGAGGAGAGACGTGGATCAAGATGACCCTTCAGCCGAGCGAGCGGCCAACCAGCCTAAAAAGCCCAAGGGTGGACGACCCCAGTATTCGTATCGCTATGGACAATTTAGCATCCTGTTAATCTCCCAAGATAGGATCTTCATGATAGAAAGGGACAAGGAAGATTTTGGGATACCTCCGCCCTCCAAGATCCCTTATAGATGGAGAAACCAGGAAGAGTTTTGTGCCTTTCACAATGAGGCTGGTCACGGCACATCAAATTGTCGGGCCCTCAGGGAGGCAATCGAGGACTTGATCAGAAAGGGACGCCTAAGGGAGTACATGGTACAACCCTCAAGACAGCTCCCCCAACCTTCTCAACGCAATACCAACCAAAAGCCGGGAGGTTCGGTCTGAGTTATATTTTGATTGTGTATTTCAAATTTTGGGGCAAGTGTGATTGTCATTTCCTTGTTTCCGTTGAAAGTTATTTGCTAATTGATTTAATTTACTTTGCCCCTTTTTGCTTCCGAGTGATAGCAACATCTACAGCTCTCATGCGGCCAATTTCCCAAACTTTGTAAAGGATTTTTTCTGCCAACTTTGTCCCTTGGTCTGGTTGAGGCCCCCATGGAGCTCATTCTGGAGAAAAATAAACTCGTTTAACCAGTTGAGCTGCGGGCTCGCTGAGGCATGGAGACGCTCAAAATAAACTCGCTTAACTAGTTAAGCTGCGGGCTCGCTGAGGCATGGAGACGCTCAAAACATACTCATTTAGCCAGCGCAACTTAGGGCTCACTAAGGCGTGGAGACGCACAAAACATACTCATTTAGCCAGCGCGCCTTCGTGCCCGCTGAGGTACGAAGACACTAAACACTCAACGCTAGTGTGACTTTCACTGAAGTAAAAAAGTAAAAAAAAATTAATGAATCAATTATCTGCCTAGGGCAACAGAACCTCGCAGCTCCCACGCAACCTCTCTTTTTCACTCATAGCAGATTGGCAAAAAGAGAAGTTTTATTAATTATTAGAAGTTTACATACAACAATGCGCAGAGCATCTGGGTTCAAGAATTTGAAAGAAGAAAAGCTCATGCAGCAAAAGACCTCGTCCAAGCGAGGCAAAATTACATCATTAAAAAAAAAAAGAAGTATAGAAATAATGGCAATAAGCTCTATGACCCAGCATAACCATTTTGGCAAGAACGGAAGGCTGGACACTGAGCTCGCCCTTGCAGGAAGGACGTCAATAGAGGTGTCAAAACAGGTTGGGTTTAACGGGTTAGCTTGGGACTGGTATAATTTTGCCTGGCCTGGGATTGTGACTGGTATAGAAAATGATAACAGTGGCCCGACCTGGTAAGGGACAGGCCCAAAATAACCCAACCCAACAAGCGCTTGGGACTACTAAGTGTTAACCCGTCGGGCTATTGGGTTAGCCTGTTAACCTGGTTCTATTGGGTTATTGGGTTAGCTTGGTAGATTAACCCGTTAGCCTGATAATATATAATTAATTAATTAGTATGTATATGTATATTAAAATTATAA
>JANHAO010014204.1:0-15483 GCA_026873985.1 Saraca asoca | reverse complement strand
ATTATTAATGATTTATAACTTCTGCACTAAAATGACACTAGTCAAGATCTAATAATTGGGCATTATTAGATCTGTTGAGACTAGACGGTGTGGTGATTTCTCATATGATGAGCAGCTAACCTCATAAGCTAAGATGTAAGAGAGTTACATCTAAATACACATATGAACATGACTCAGTTAGTTTGGAGAAACATAACTGACAATCGTGATCTTGTCGGACCCAATTGGAGATACTATATAGAGTTACACCATTAGTAAATCTCTAGTGGTGATTACATGACTGATCCTTTGACTCGAGATTGAGGGATGTCTTTTGCATGGAATGTTATACTTTGACCAAGTCAAAAGTGACTCTATTCATGAGGAATCATAAAGGTTTGAGTTGGGTATTTTTGAAAATGCAGTTAGATATTGCCTAATCAAGAGAGGATTCATTACTACTCTTTGAAGTGATATTTGAGGCCACTCAATGAATTACTTTGGCTGTTTAAATCCTTGAGCAAGGTTGAATCGAGACTCAAATTGAATTTAAGTGCTCGGATTCATTTAAGTCAAATAATTCATGAGGTTGAAAAACTATGATTAGTTATAAAGGTTAACTTTTATCCATATCTTTGACTAATCTGGATATAGGTAATGAAATGATTCAATCATGCATTAAGATCAGTCACAGATAGATTTGTCATTATTGATGACTCCTGCTAAAATTTGGATAGCTATAATGGATTGCTAGAGTCCGCTTATAGCTTAAAGTCCACAAGTGATTAATTTAGAGAAATTAATTAAAATTAATTAGATTAATTTTACATGCCTTCAAATGGTTTGAAGGGCCTTCTAGGCTTTTGTCAATATTTTGGAGGCTTACCGGGTCACACGCAAAATGAAAAATGAGTTTTAGCTGTAATTTGGATATATTTGATATTCAGGGATCAAATTATAATTTGGGAAAATTATAGGGGTCAAATTGCAATTTACAGAAATTACAAGGGGTTGGAAAATAGTTTTCCAGTGAAACAAAATGACATCGTTTAGGCTTGCCCATTTCTCTTGCTACGCTGCGTTTCGAACGAAGAAGGAGGAGAGGAAAAATTTGGGAAATTGGCCTGAAGCTCTGCTAGGGTTTTTTGGTCTCGGTGGTCCATTTCAGGTGAATGAAGCCGGAACTTTGATTCTCATCCTAGCTAGCACGTGAGTGGGAATCTGAGACTCAAAAAGTTTGAGGCCAACCCAATAGTTTTCCAACATGGACTATTGGTAGAGACCGAAATGAGTGGACCGGTTCTTCGATGACAAAAATCTGACTTACGTCCGCTGCCAAGCTCAATCAAAGCTTAGTTGAGTCTTTTATTTGTACAATTTCATTTATATGCTGTTGTTACACCCTAACCCAACTAGATCCAAGGATTGCTTGGTTAGGGTTTTATTGAAAATTTTTCATTTTTCTCAATTCATTCACCGAGCAAATCCAACAAATAGAACACAATGGATTTGAATGAAAAAAATGAAGTAAGAATGAGGGAAAATGACCTTTTATACCAACTAAAATCCAATGGCCAGGACTTTACCAAAATCAAAAAGTAATTTGAATGACTAGGATCATTTAATGCAAAGATTCTACAATGATGACATCCATGAAAAACCATGCTAAAATTAATGTCCCTATCCATCAATCACACTAAAACCAAGGTAATTGTTATACACATTAAAATAGAGAGAAATAAAGTGCTTTTGACTAATTGGCAAGCCCAGACTAATGGATGTCTTGCCCATAAGCCCTTGGAGACAAGAAGGCAAGTGATAATGATAAAACTTCACCAGCCTTTTTACCCCCTTGGTGATTGCCCTAGACACCCAGGAGGATCGCTTATTAGCCAACACTGCAATACTGATCCATCCGCCCTTTTCCACTTGGACGCTTGCCCAAGCACAACCATCTGACACTTCGTACACCTCATGCAATATGACCATGTTTCCCAACCACCATTCCTCTTGGACATGCACAAAGGATAGTGCCTACCTTTTGTCTCAGTAAACCATACTAATAGCTAGCTATACAATCTCATCTACTCTGTTGGATTCTTTTACCCCTAGTTGTATGCCTATATAAAAATGTTAGGTAATACTAAGTCATTTTTTACTAAGTTTCTTACCTACATTTTGTCTAGTTACTAATTTAAGAATTAGAGTGTATTTTGATGACTACCCTACCTTTGTCACCAATGTCTTTTCCTTATATAGATTTTGCCGTACACACCTGATAGAGTAGGCACTTATTATTAAGTTGCACGAGAGGATTGAAATGTCCAAGTATAACGATTAAGGTGAAATCCTTTTTATTCCACTGGTTTCTTTTTAAAATTTGTATTTATCCATTTAATTAACTCTAAAACAAAGCTTCATATTTGTTCAGGCCTACCTCACTTAAAATTAATGAGCTGTCGTCAACATTGTCATGACTTCACTTGATTAACAAATATCAAAATAATGGACATAGTTCTTTTAGTTATTGCAATCATACAAACAAGTTGCAGTAGTTCTATTTGAAATAACTGGAAAGAATAAAAAAAATAATTTATGAAATTTGAAGTATAAGAAATTAAAAAAATCAACTAATTTAAATAATTTAAACTATACAACCTAATTCAAAATAAGTCGTGAAATTTTGTCTTTACGTCACTATTTCATTAAATTTGTTAAAAAATTGTATTATTTTATATAAGAAAGAGTTCCACTAGATTTTTTTTTAAAAATTTTGTCACAAAAAATCATTCAAAGAACTCACCATTTTCGCCTCACTAGCATTAAATTGATGGTTTCACTGATTAAGAAATTAAACGTAAATTTATAACATGAAGGTCAAATTTTGAAAAGTTTCATCATGAATAGCATTTGAACTGATAATTTCATTTATATTAAAATCTAATAAAAATTAACGAGATTTAAAATTAAAGGAAATAAGTTTACATTAAAATATAATTTATGGGGTACAATATATTTTATAGATTCTGCTTCTTTTTTTTTTTCCTTCTGCTAATTTATGGCGTTTCTTGACTGAATTGCAGCATGTGAATATTGACCGAAGGCCATGAACCTCTCAAATATCCTATACCCTTTGATTAGGATAAGAGCGTAGTTATTGAGAAAGTATGTGATAGTGTACCTTACGTTTCAATAGTTTAATTTGACTGACATATATTTTACTTGAAAAAGAAGCATGCTATCAGTCAATCAAATATATCTAAAAGACAACATGTAACAGTGGCATTGGTTACTGACTATCTTTAGCATATCAAAATAAATACTTTTATGTTATTAATTATTTAAAAACGGACATATTCAATCCTTGAGAATTCGAGTCTTTGCTGAAACAAAATTAATCTCTGACGAAGACAAGAGATATAGAATTTGATTCTTGAATATATTTCTGCCCATAAAATAAGCTGTAATTAATACAAGTGAAAAATAATAATCTCCGTTTAAAATTTCATCTACCCAACTATCTAATCATTTAAATTAAACCAAGTGATAAATATCCCCTCATTTTAACCATGATGACAATCAACCCACTAAAATACATCAAATAATGTGAGTGATATTTTAAAAATTGAATCATATTAATAGATTTAATTAATTTAATCATCAGTTGATTATAGTTTTAATTTGATTAAATCAATTTAACTTTTTTATTTAACTACTTTCTTTGTTGATTGAATAAAATTGAATATATTTGGATAATATTTTTTTAATTCGTTGTCCAATCCATATCTTAAAATACTAATTATATTGAGATAGAACCACCAATGTTAGTCAAAAAAAAATTTTTTTTTTATGTAACAGAAATATGTATATGGCATCATAGTGTAAATGGTAAGGCTTTTTTATTTGCTATTGGCATTTCTTCAAATAAATAAAACCAACGAGTTATAAAAAATCGAAGTTATTGACATTCTTAACGCTAGGTGTTCTATTTTTCTTCTCAATCAACCAAAGACTACTTCAAATGTGCATCGAAGAAGTTGTCCGAATGGTGCGCAAGTTTCCAAAGACGTAAAAAGAATAACTTCATTCATAGCCAAAGCTGTTGTTTCGATTTCCTTAAAAAACAAAATGTCACGCATTCAAACCAGATATGTTCAAAAAATCAATTCATTTCAAAATTTAAGTTACTATGAAAAATAATTTTATTAGTAATTTTAATTAATAATCACTCACATGAAAGCCTCTTTTTTTAATCTTAGAGCACATTTCTTTTATATTTTACGTTGAGATATAATAAATTCTATTTTAATTTAATTAAGAAAATAATGACAGACAACAATGATTGAACTATTTAGTCGAAAAAATTCTAATATTATATTAATAAGTAATTTATTCAAAAAAAAGAAAACTTAGGAAGTTAGAACTACAAAAATTCTTAATAATGATTTTTTTTTCGATATTTTCTAATTAGTGAGAGGTTTGAAAAATAAAATTTCGATGACAGTGATCACAATTAATGGTGATTTTTGAAGATCATACCTACGTGCCACCCTAAAATTTCAACCTTCAAATTTCAAATATGACAGCCATAGGGTGGGCAGAGCTAATCAAACCGTTATAAATAAGCTTCACTTTATTCATATTCCGATCATCTTTCTCATCAATTCCAATTATAATATCACACAAATTTTCTTTCCTCTATAATCAAGCAATGGCAGGAAACCCTGTGAGGTTTACTTTGGTGACCATTTTCATCTTGGCCATGGTCTTGTCTCCAAATTTGCCTAGTGGAGCAGCACAAACAACACCACCACCAGGTAATTAAGTAATTAGATTCAATAATCATCATTGTAATTATCGTAACATAATCACAATTGTGGCTTTGATCATAATCAAAATCATGATTACTTTATTAATTATATGTTGATGACGATTTATTATATATAATTAACATGATTTTGATGTGGATGTTGATATTGATCTTCCTTAACTGTATACTTCTTTTGCAGATGGCGGAATCGTATGTCCTGCTTGTGTGTGTTGTGGTCCTAAACCTGTAGATGGATGCTGTCCATGCTGTACCTCTCCTCCATCTGAGCCTCAGTCTGATAATCCATGATATATATTCATATGTATGATGTATAAATGGCTATCTATATGTAATCTGCATAAATAAGAAGGACTAGCTAGAAGACTAATCTGTCTGAGTATTCTCTATATTTCTACCATTTGCTTATTACAAATAATCTGAAGTGTGTGTTTCTGGATGGAATGGAATCCATCTTTGTCCCTCAAAAACAATAAATGAAATAAGATAATCTGGCTTTGTAATATTTATTGTCAATAATCATCGGAGTATTGACCATTTTATGGCAAATGTTTTACGTAATATGAAATAATATTTGTATTATGTGGTTTCTAAATGTTTGATTATTTCATAGTATATAACCCTCATTTGCATGCATTTTAGGCTTATAATTATTATATTGACCACCTTTTTAATTTCATATTGTGAAAAATGGAAAATTAATAACCTTAATTTGTGCCCATAACTTTGCATTTTAAGCATAAAATTTATATTGACCACCTTTTCTTATGGTAAGCTATGGAAACATAAAAATTGACCTTTATTTCAAAGTTGTTCATCTCAGTGATACTCTACTCCTCTTCTCTTCTCTTCTTTACACTATCTTTTCTCGTTGCATGGCTAATGATATTCATGCATCAATTCACGATCCACCCAGAATTTTATTATTTCTATCGCATTATATATGGAAATGATATAATTATAATCTTAGGATGAAGAGAATAAATTCTGCTCAAGTCCTCACCCGCTAGCCGCTGATCTGATACAATGAATAGAGTTTAAGGCATATTTTAATTTGATTCTCTTTTTCTCTTCTCAATTCTTTCATATATTTTGCCATTTTCTCTATATATAATATCTATTACAATTTTTAATTTCCTTTATGTAATGAATAAGTGACATCAGTTAAGTGAATTTAAGTGAATCAAGATAATATTAGAGAACTATGTAGTGTATGCAAAGAGTTAGACATGAACAAAAGAAAAAGGATAAATTGTGAGAATGGAAAAGGGAACGTGTATCTCTTAATTTATTGCTCTTTGTGTTTGAACTATAAATAGTAAAATTATGAAATTATTTTTATTTATAAAGAGAAAATAGTTAGATGTCACAAAAGTGTTAAGTTCTAGAATATATGGTTTTCAAGATCGTTGATATCTGATATCTCTAATAGAAGTTGGAGATTAGTATTTTTCTTAGAGAAAAATATACTGTCCTTTCTGGAAATTCTTTAAAATTATATAGACATTTTCTTTGATTTTAAAATCTACGCAAATTTTCATAAATTTTGAAAAGTATTGCACTTTGACCTATTTTAGTAACTTCTGCTACAAATGGTGATTTATTCCGTCCAAGGGTTGATCGAATGCCATTTTTTATCAGCAAATGCCAACTTTACACCTTTATCGGCATATAATATATATACATTGCCTTCATTTGTACTAAGCCATTTCCTATGCTTTACAAGTGCAAAACACTCTTCCAAGTCATTTCTATATGTCTTCAAATGTAAATAGTGGTTCTGATGGGAGATTAAGATTTTTGGAGAAGAAATGCAAGTGTGGATAAATTGCATATGTAAAAATATCAAGTTCTGAAAAATAAAGCTATATTAGAGTCTGTCTTTGTAATAATAGAGTCCATGAAAGAATATCAACCATACTCATAATAATAATATAATCTATTTTTGTTTTCAAAACCTGATATTTTCAATATAGATACAACTTATCCATACTTACATTTTTTCTTCAAAAATCTCAGTCCCCCTTTTAGAACCACTATTTCCACTTGAAGACATGTAGAAATTAATGGTTCAAAAGAGTGTTCTGCACCTAGCTATAAACACAAAAAATGACTTGCAACAAATGAGGCAATATGTTTGTATTAATATAAGGGTAAAGTTGACATTTGAAGACAAAACATGGTATTTGACTAACCTTAGATGAAAGAGATCACAATTTATAACAAAACTTACTAGAATGTGATTAAGTGTAGCGATTTTCAAAGTTTAAGGGAATTCTGTAAAGGTTTTGAAACTAAATAGGAAGTTTATGTAATTTCAAAAAATCCTAAGGGAGATCAATACATTTTTCTTTTTTATTAAATGTTTAACAGTGACATACTGGTAGTGTTTATTGACCATATTTAGTGTAATGTCAATATAAATATTTTTATATTATTAATTGATATCGTATAAAAATCCACCAATCCCTTTGCCACCGTAGCTCTCGCCCATCACCTCTAGATATATGCTCATAATGCCTCAAATGCCTTCTCCATAACAACCACTATTGGCTATTGGCCCTTTGTGTGCCCTACTCAGGCATCCATTTTGCCATGTTTCTTTCATACCGACAAATCAATATACTCTGACACTAGCATAGTACTATCTCTATTCTTGAGCCACTACCATTGTCGAACACACAAATAATGTTGTACCTCTAGTCATGTCACCAATTTGTATAGCTAATAGCCATGTTTCTTTATCCAATCCCTTAAACCATTTTACCCCTAACTACATAGCTATATAAGGCCACCAAGTGCACTCTCAAAACCCTAAGACATATATTATAAGCTCTTTGCCTACACCCCAATTAACTTAAGCATCAGAGTGTCTTCCAATGACCTTTGGCCACTGTTACTAGTGTTTTCTCCTTGTGCAGATCACTAGCACCACTCCTTGTAGGCAGCAAACTTATCATTGATGTTGTCTATAACTCTTCTTCCATCTTGGTAAGAAGAGTTTGAACCTAGCAAATCTCTCACTTTTTCTCTTACCTAAAAGCCATCCCCACTACCTCAAAATGAGTCATTCAATTGCAAGCTCTACTAACAATGATAACAACCACTATACTCCTTTCTATTATGACTAGACTAACCAAACTAGCCCACCACCAACACTACGACATGACCACTGCAACCACAAAAATCAAGAACATCAAGCCCATCTGAACTTCAATAGCAAGATCTCATGGTTGAGATTTGACAGCTATAGTAGGAAGTGTTGCACCTGAAATAAACAATAAGCAAATGACTGAGAAGAGAGAGCCTAAAATGAATAGTGACAATAGCAATAGTGCCAACAGTAGTACAAGCACAAAAATCGACAAGATGAAAAGTATGAACCATTGAACAAGAGGAGCTTATCACAGAGCTGGCTACTAATAGTTCCACTACCATGAATAGCGATATGGACCATACCACAGTTACTACTAGTAACCCCGGCCTAAACCACAATCACTAGCCTAAAAAAGCCACATTTTTACTCCAAGCATCATGACAATCCCTCTACCACATAAAATCAAAGCCCTTTCCCGCATTGAGTAGTATGATGGAACACCTAACTCTTAAAATCATCTTGAGTCCTTTAAGGCATCATTATTGCTATTTGGCAATCCAAATGTCATAATGGGCCATGCTTTCTCCACCACCTTAGAAAAGGTAGCATTGAGATAGTTTACCTTCCTTACCCCTAGGTCTATTTCTAGATTCCAATAGTTAACCAAAGCTTTTTTTAACCTATTTTTCCATAAGTAAAATCCATAAGAAAATCTCTTCCTCCTTATCAATATTGCCAAGGAAAAAATGAAAGTTTGAAAGATTTCCTTACCCATTTGAATAGAATTGGTTTGGAAATGAAAGATTTGTCTAATAGAGTCATTGTCCTCGTGATAGTTATTGGTCTTTAGCATTGTGATTTCTCATAGTCTTTAGCAAGGCACCTGCCACCACAATGCTACCAACACCATATGTGCTGACAAATCACTTTGTTGTATAGACTCCATAGTGTTACACTTGAAACATGGTCAATTACCCCTAAGAAGGAAAATGCTGGGAAAACTCCTTGATAGGTAACTCTATACAAAAGCTTTCTTTTTCTCGATGCTAAGATGTCTCCACAATGATAAGGTAAACTATTTTCTCTAGAAACTCCATAAGGGAATTTGTGGAAGTCACATTGTCATGTTTGCCCTCACCTTAAAAGTAATCCTCAACAAATACTTTTGGCCAATCATAAGAAAGGATGCCAAGGAATATATAAGTAAGTACTCTAAATGCCAAATGTTTGTCAAAGTGAATCGTCGGTTGCTAACCAAGCTCTACCTGATCACCTATGCATGGCCTTTCTGCATATGGGGAATCGACCTCCTTGTCTCATTCTTACCTACTCCACTAAAGTTCTTAATAATCATCATTGATTCTTTCTCTAAATGGATTAAAGCAAAACCCTTAACAGCAATTACTATAAAAAATACTGAAAAGTTTGTATGGAAATCTATTGTGTATAGGTTTGGCATATTGAACACTTTAATCTCTAACGATAGCACCTAGTTCACTAACACCTCTTTTGTTAATTTCTGTCAGAATTTCCATATAATTTAGAAGTTTGCCTATGTAGAACACCTATAAACAAATGACCAAGTCAAGCTAGCCAATTGCATTATCCTAGATCAGTAGAAAAAGTGTCTAGAAAGCTTCAAGGGAAAATAGACTGAAGAACTCCACAGTGTCTTTTAGGCATATAGGACAACCCCTCAAAACACCATAAGATATACTCCATTCACACTGACCTATGATCACGAGGCTCTTATCTTTGTTGAGATTCATGAACCCAAGGCCTACCTCATGCAATATGATGCCACAAAAAATGATGAAAGAATGAGGTTGGAGCTTGAGCTTTTGAAGGAGGATGTGAGATAGCCCATATTCGACCATAGACATATAAGGCAATGATGGCTTATTTCCAATGACAAACAATGAGGAAGACAAAGTTTGAACCAGGGGCACTAGTGCTAAGAAAAGTAGATGGCCTAAGGAAGAAAAATGAAGAAGGTAAGCTAGCATCCAATTGGAAAGGCCATTCTTATGTAAAGAAGAATAATGGAGCTTATCACCTCCAGACGGTTGAAGGAAAATGTTCCTCGCACTTGGAACACAACTCACCTAAGGCATTATCATATAAAGATAACTAGATTGCACCCTTGTACTAGTTTTTAATTTAAATCAAGTGTAAAATGTTTGCCAATTTACACGGCTTATCTATGAAATGAAAACACATACTTGTGGACTCAGTCTCTCTATTAAATTTTCACTAAGACACTTTCCCATTTCTTGTTACCAATCATAATTTCCCCATGAGTTGCACACATTAATTCCATGAGGTCACCTCACACCTATTGTGCCTTGCTCTTTAGCTAGGTAGTACAATTCCATAGGTTAGCTTTGCACCCATGATGCCTCACTTTTTAATTTGGTAAAACAATTCCACGAGGAAGCCTCGTGCCTATGGTACTAAGTTCTTCAATTTAGTAGACAAACTTATAGGTAGCTATATGCTTATGGTGTTAAGCCCTTTAGCTTAGTTGACAACCGAACAAATCACCTAAAGTCTAAACCAAGCCTTTCACCATAAAGAGATTCAAGTAACAAAGTTGTATGAGCCTTTTGCTATAAGGAGATTCAAGTAACAAAGGTCACGGGAGCCTTTTGCTATAAAGTGACTCAAGTAGCAAAAGTCATTAGAGCTTTTCACCATGATGAGATTTAAGTAACAAGGCCATTAGAGCCTTTCGCCTCTCAAAATCAAAAAGCTAAGGCCATTTAAACCTCTTGCCAAAATTGATAAAATTATACCAACAAACAAATAATAAAGTAAAAAACAAGTATGTAAAGAAAAATAAAAATATCCAAGGAGGAAATGCCTTTAAAACAGCATTCAACAAAGTGTTCGAGGGCATAGCCCAAAGTTAGAAATACCTAAAACTATTACAAGATTTTATTCTTGCATTTCTAGAGCCTCCGTTTGCAACTCTAGAGCCAAGGACAAGAGCATGAGCATTAGCTTGAAGATTTATTAGGTTTATGATTTTGATATCTAAGTTGCCATCATTGCCTATGCCCCCAACATTGGTAATAGTATTGGGATCGGCCAACTCAACAACTTGTTCGATATTATGCACTTTATCACAAACTTGAACCTACTCTATGTTATGATCATGGCGCCATTTCTCGGATTCTCCACTCAATTAGCATCATTGCCATAGTATTTCCACCTTCAACGCCATCCACATTGACATTCTTGCCCTCACCATTACCACCATCACTATCACCCAAAGTTTCACCTAACTCCTTTTCTCAATCTCAGAACCCTAGGTCACTAGAATAAGAACAAAGTGAAGCTTCTCCAAGTGTTCAGATACACCCTTTGGAAGATCCACTTTAATCATGTCTAGATAGCCATCATAGTGATTCACTTAAGAGAAATCGAGGACAATATTAGGCTTGTCCTACCAGATCTAGTAGATCACATTATTCTAAAAGCTATTGTAGTTCCTTAGTTTGTTGGCTTTCACCTTGTCATTTTTAATCTTCAAGTGATTAACATCCCCCTTTGCTATTTCCAATGCTAGCCTTGCCTTCACTAACTCCTTCTCTAGGAAGGCCAAATGACCTTTGGCCTAGATCCGCTTGATATTCACCTTTATTACTGTTCCATTAGCCAAAGCAAGTTAGGCAATACCACTTACCTGCTTGCCCCTTAGACTTCTAGGGAAAGGATGCGTTGCCAATCAAAAGGAAAAATAAATGAAGGTAAAGCAACAAAAACCTAAAAGAACTCCACTAGAGAAGTCATGGTGATTCTCCTACAACAGCCTCATAATAGTAAGGATGGTGGCTTTGATTTCTCTCTTGACATTCTCATCATCATCCATAAAAACTAGGTTATGAATTCATTATGACTATCTCACCAGGAAGAAAAATTGCCTTTCGAGGCTCAATCAGCAAGGAGAGTATGAGGATCTCCCATTGCCTCTTACTAAAAAAACTCATCCTTTTTCATCTTCTAATTAGAAGGCACCTTAGTCACCATTTTAAGCCATTTATATATACTATATTGGGGATGAGCCTAAGAATACACCATCCCATCCTTGATGTTCCAACTAGAAAAGTGGTAAAACACCTCTAAGTTGAGGAAACTCTTAGCCAGAAAGAGACTGCTCGGGCTGCCTTTATTACAAGCGAAGCATTGTACATAAATTAAGAGGGGCCAAGACCTATCGTCATCATCAATTCCTTTTCAAACTGAGTAAATAGTGGGATAACTTGAAGTTTTGAGACATATTCTACTAGATGTATGAAGAATGAAGAGCTATCATGGTTGTAAAGATGCTCATCAGGTGATGGTTGCATGAACTTGATCACCTCTTTGTAGTAGATCCCACTGTAAACAGCTTTTTTGAACCTAGTCAAGTTAGATTGATACATCACAGTGATGCCTGGACCTCACATCCCTATTGTCAAATCCACAAATCCCAACCCATAAATGTCATCCTCTACATTTGCACCATCTTCACCCCATTTCCTTCATAAGACTTAGGGACCATGCAATTACTAGAGGACGCAAGCATCGCATATGGCTGCCATGCAGGTTCTCCTGAGCTTGCATCTGTCTCTTTATCCCGTCATCCTCATCTGATGGGACACAGAGCACCTGCAAGCTAGATAGGGAAGACAAACCAAAAGGAAAGAAAAAGAATGAAAACTTATTACAACCACAACCACAATATGCGAAATAGCAAAAAAGCACTGCAAAACATCAAAAACTCCAAACAACAGGTCACAAGAAGTTGCAAGAATGAAAGGTTCAAA
Source organism: Saraca asoca (assembly GCA_026873985.1). Taxonomy (NCBI): domain Eukaryota; kingdom Viridiplantae; phylum Streptophyta; class Magnoliopsida; order Fabales; family Fabaceae; genus Saraca; species Saraca asoca. Next base: position 2,768 of record JANHAO010014204.1, on the reverse strand, counting down.
GGAAGCTCTAGTTTGCTAAGAATGCTTGAAGGTTAGAAAGAAGAAAGTGAGGGAGGAAGAAAAGACAAAAGCTTATATATACTCCCTCAATCCAATGGCTGGGATTTCTCCAAAGCAAACTATTTTGAATTAATGACCCAAATTGAGAGACACTAAAAAGACTGCAAATGATGTGCCTAAAAAGATGTAGAGCATTTATTGCAAGCAACCATTAGTCACACAAGAGTCCTAACATAATACATTAGCAAGAAAGAGCAAATGATGTGTCCCTTTTCTAGAAGCCTAAGGGACAAGGGGGCAAGTGATATCGTCCAAAAATTCACTAAACTCTTAGCCACCTTGACTCTCATTCGTCGCCATCCAAACTTCACCCACGATGTCCTTAGCGCCTTCTCCATAACCAACCACCACTGGTTGTAGCCTCTTTGTGTGCCCCACTCTGATGACTGCTTCACCATGTTTCCTTCTTACCAACAATCCATACTCTAATACTAGTATAGTATGACCCTTAATCTTGAGTCAATACCATTGTTGACCACATAAATAGTACTATACCTCTAACCACATCATCATTCCATATTGTTGCTTACCATGCAGCTTTATCCAGTCCTTCAAACCATTTTACCCTTGACTATATGATTATATATGGTCACCATGTACGCTCCAAAGAACTATAAGCTCTTTATTTACACCTCTATTAACTTAAGCATCAAAATGTCTTCTAAGTACCTTGAACCGTTATTGTTAGTGATTTACACAATAAGAAAACACCGGCACTACTCCTTATAAATAACGAACTTATCACTAATTATTAAGAAATTGATATATTAATAATTTAATACAAAAGAAAATTTGTACATAACTGTTATTATCCTTGAGAGTTTAATTTCTTTCCTATAGTAGTTTGCGATGCTGCTGAAACAAAATTACAACTCTTTGACGCACAGTAATTATTGTGGGAGAAAACTAATAATCTCCATTTAAAAAGTGACGAATATCCCTATCCCTAATTCTAATTATGGAAGCAACCAAACCACAAAAAACGCGTCAAATGTTGTGAGATAGAAACCGTGAATGTTAGCCCTACAAACTTTGATTTACCAAATTAAAGCGTGCACGTGGCATCATAGTGTAAATGGTAAGACTTTTTTTATTTGTGAAAAATGATCCAACAATATAATTTATTATATGTGGGTGTTAAAGGATAAATGGATAATTTAGATGAAACTACTAATGAATTAACAATAATTCATTTATCTATTTATAATTTAATTAAAATTTTATGTATTATGGCCCACATATATAAAGGGTAAGATCTATTTACCTATTTAATAATAATTATTTTATATTATTTTATTTTATCATTTCTATTATAATTAATTTTCTTACTATTTCATTTATATTTTGCTACCACTATTAAAAATAATTTTTTTATTATTAAATTTGAAATTATAATTTAACTTCATCATTAAAAAATAATTTTTTATTATTAAAATTTTAAATTATATTCTAAAAATATTTTATTTACTCTAAAAATTAAAAAGATTAATAAACTAAGAATAAAATATTTTTATTTTATCATATTTTTCCTTTTTTCCTTAAAATTTTCTACATATTATACATATAGCATGTATAAAAATGAAAATCGAATAAATGTTATTCGAAATTGACATTTCCTTAAAATTTAAAACATCTAAAATAAAAAGAAATACATCTTATCTAAAATTGACATTTCTTTATAAAAAATTGAAAATTTACTAAAACAAGTAACTGATTACTAACATTTAAATAAAAAATTAAAGCCGAATGTATTACGTGAACAAATATTATTTGATTCTGGGAATTCAATTGCAACTATATTAACAAAGATCAAGATGCTAAATATATCATCATCTTTCTTTTTTTTTTTTCTGTAAAAGATGCTAATTATACCATTTTTCTTATCTTATTAAGCATGACCTTTATTTGGCAAGGTCATCATCTCACAGTTATTCAAAACCTAATATGGATGAATATAAATAAATCAAAACAAAGATAGATATAAATAGGTAAATAGATATGGATCACATTTGCCAAGTTTATCAGCGTTTCTGTCTATGTTAGGATTTTAGGATTTATGATTTTATCTTTATTTTTATTTATTTTAATATAATACTTTTATTTAAAAATATTTATTTTGAGTTTTAAATAAAAAATTAAGTTAGATGAATCATGGATACTTATAGATAGATTTTTAATGACCCTTTTATTAAATGTATTAATATCATATCCATCCATTTGACTTGCTAAATATTTTGGATGGATTTGGATTAATCGAAAGATGGATAGATTCATTGATGTCCATCCATGTTAACACCCCTAATTGGCATTGACGTCCATCCATTTTACCACCCTTAATTGGCATTTCTTCAAATAATCAATGTCTGATAATCTTATGGACTTGAATTCATATTAATTATTATATATTTCATATGTATTAATATTTCAGATTCTTATCACTAATCATTTGAATGTCAAATGCAATAAAAAGGAAAACAATCATAGTTATAATTAAATTAGACATTATTATTTATAGATGTTAAAACTTTAAGGATCGAAGAACTTATCTGGATTTAATTATTGTTATAATTCCGGTATAATGTTCGATCACACGGAAAGAACATGTATCCACCCCTTGAAAGCCTTTACTTTGTTTTCTTTATCTGAAGAAAAGTGGAGGGAGAGAGAACTTCCTTTTCATAACAATGAGAAAAATAGAATACAGAATC
>JANHAO010014203.1:0-15451 GCA_026873985.1 Saraca asoca | reverse complement strand
TATCATCAACCATCATGCTCTTCCTTGCATTCTGAAATTGTTGGGTAACAATTATATAAGTGTCAATAAGGAAGCTTGTTGGACCATATCAAGCTTCACTGCTGGGAACAAACAGCAGATTTAGGTTTTATTTATTTATATGCTTTTGTTGTCTTCACATTGTTTTTTGGGGATGTTGTCTTGACATGTTTACTCCACTGCTTTATTTTGTTGCAATTTCTAAACACTAACAGGCTGTAATCGAGGATAATATAGTTGGTCCTCTTGTCGAATGGTTTGAAGTGTAAGCATAAGAAATTTTCTTATGAATTTTTAAAAACAGAACATAGACAACTTCCCTTTGAGCCAAATTCATCTAGTTAACTCAATCAATCAAATTACTTAATTTCACCAAACGCTAATAAAGAAGATGCAACAGTTGGTTTGAACTTAGAACTTAATAACTGAAAATATTCCTACTTGAATTATCCAAAAATTAAAATAACACCCATGATTCCTGAATGAAATTCATGATTTTGGCCGTAACATCAACCAAATTGAAACAAAGGTCATGCTAATTAATTCGTATCTGAACAGGAGTGCAATGTCTGTCAAAGCATTAAAAAAAGAAGTTAAATTGATTTACCTTGAATCAGAGAGAGAGAGAGAGAGAGAGAGCTTTGGAGTGCTGGAGTCGGATAGAGACTACAACAATGGCAGTTAGCAGTGACAACGGTGGCAATGACAGCTTCGGAGTGCCGGAATCGAAGAGAGAGATGAAGGAGTGCTCTGTATCGAAGCAAAATTACTTAGGATTTCAAATGAGAGGAAGAACTCAACAAATTGAATTATCTGAAGCTTAGCAACGGAATTGGAGACGGATATGTCCCTCGTTAAATTTAAATGAAAGTGCATTTTATTTATTGGCCAATTTAACGATAAATTAGATTATTTTTCAAAATTCTGTCATTAAATCTATCACTAAATAAAATATAAAATATCTAAAAGTTAAAATTATAAATACAAAGAAATACCCATGAAATTAGTGACAAATTTTTAAATTTTATTATTTATTTTAATATTTTATTGTTAAATTTATCACTATATTTATAATTATTCATACTTAATCATTCAAGGTTATGCAACTCATCTTTAATTTTGTCATTAATAATATCACTAAATATTAACGATAGAATATATATTACTTATCTATTATTAATTTTATCGCTAAATCTTAAACATTTAAGACAATTTTTTACGTTATTACAGAGACAAATTTTTCATCATAAATTTCGACTACCTACGGCAGGTGACCGCTATCCTCTGCTTTAGACAGACGAAAAGTGGTGAGCCAGGCTTGTGGTGTCACGTAGCTGAGGTGGGAGATAAGCTCCAGCGTCAATGACATGTCAACCCCAGCAAAGCTTACGGGCACAACTTCTAACCAGATTTTAATCCCTCTTTTTTATTTAAATATCATATTGATTTCTAATTTCTAAAAATTATTTGTAGTCAAGGAATCACTACAATTTTCACACATGCAAATATTAAAATTCTTATTATTATTATTTATTCATACTTTATTTTATTTGTTTATCATAATGTATTATTTTCCTTTACTTTTATTCACATTTAAAATTATTATCCTCTCATAAGGTTTTAGAAATTATAAAAGTATATTTATTTTCTAACGTCTCTGTCTACATGTTAATATATATTTTTCCAGTAAATATGTATACACCTACTCTTTAAATTAAGCATACTAATTTTAAACTTTTTGGCTACTACCCCTTGTGAGAAAGTCAATTATAATTCTTCGTTGAATTTATAAGCAAGAGATTGAGGAGTGAGGATTGTTTATTGTCGGATCAATCTTTATAGTTTGTTGTTGTCATTATGATTGAATCTTTGTTAGTCAGAGATTGAGAGTGTGAGGACTGTCCATTCTTGGATATATCTTAACAATTACAATTAGGGGTGGTTTGTGTGAAGTTGTAAAAGATTTGTTTTTGGTGAAGACAAATCTGAGTTACTATGAAAGGTTGAGAGAAGAAATACTCTTATAGTTCTTAAAAAACATAGTAGATTTATACTTACAATAATTCAAATATTTCGAACTTAGGAGTAGAGAAATAAATCCAAGAGAAGTTTTTCTTGAATAATTGAATCTCTATATATACATTATTTATCTCTTAATTTGTCTTGCTCCTTTAATTTTCAAGTTTTACTAATTTCACTTAAGGTTGCTTCTTCTGTCTGCGCGCCTGTTCAGTAAAGAACAATATATTACCATATTATATTAAATTTGCATTCAGCTGAGTTTTGTTTACAATTAACTACTAAATTTTAAATTGTTAGTTCACCTCCTCTTGGCCATATTTCCTATTAGTGTGGGTATTGAGGAACTTGATGGGAATAAGCATCAGAACTCAAAAGTCTACTTATTCAGGTATGGTATGGGGATCGGAAAGCTTTTTCTATTTGGAGACAATTATAGTGATCTTAATCTTCTATCAATACTCTGTATTGTTATTCCTGGGTTCAAAACTAAATAAATGTAAATTAATTTCTTAAACATAGATAATTATGATCTAGTTTTATACTAGAATTAAAATAATATTTGTACAATACACGATTAAGTTATCAAGTATAAAAATTAAATACTTACTAGATTAGTCCCTTTGCATTCTCATAGGCAAGAATGATTAAATGAAAAGTATTTTTCTTTATAATTAAAAATTAAGTAGTTTTGATTTCAGAGGTGAAAATTGATTCTAAACTCGAAGGTGAGTTCAAAAGCAAACTTGTCACACTTGTTTATGCATTCAGTAAAATTAGATCTACTAAGTACTTTATTAAGTTCATTTATCTGTATCACTATTCAATGATTATATTAAGGAATGAAATAACTTTACTCATGTATTACCTAAAATGAATTAAAATTTTGTTTCAAGCATAGTTGTTTTTAAGAAAGTGCATAAAATCAAATAACTGAATTTAAATTCATAACTAAATTATGAAAAATTTATTAATAAAGCTAAAAATATATTCTAAGTCAAAAATTATATTTTCACTACTATATACGTTATTTTCAATAAAAAATTATTACTTCTCATCTGATTGACAATTCAAAGTAAAAACATCCAAAAATGTTACTTATAAGTTTAATAAATTTTATTAATTATAAAAAATTAAATATTCTAAATCAATATATGAATTTATATATCATAGGAATAAAAGTCAAATTTACACATAAAAAATCAACAATAAGAATATATTCATATTTATTTTTTAAGACAAATTTCAATAAAAAAAATATATTGGAAGAATTTGTATCGTTTAATAATTAAAAACTTATGCTTAAATTTATGATTTAAAGTTATGGCCGGATTCAAAATGGCTTCTAATCTCCATGATGCAACTTGATCGTGTATACTTCGTATAAAACTTAAGGTCAAATAATGCTTGATCTTCTATAAATTAGAAAAGAATTATTTAATAATATTTAATATATTTTTAATTTTGATTTCATAAAACTTGAATTTTAGTCCTAGTGCTACCATCATTCACTGCCAAGATCAACATGGCATAGATAGATCTTGAATTCAAATGTTTTTCAGTTGGTAAAATCAAAATTAATTATCAAAATAATCTTGCAAATAAAATTTTCTAAATTAATATATAAATAATATTTGTGACAGATTTATTGAATTAAAACAATTAAATTCAAACAAAAATAAAAACCAAAATAAAGTTTTTTACGCAAGAAAAATTCTTTTTTTTTTAGTAATTGATAGCACATAAAATAATTAGTACCGACACAAATATATTAATATTTATAAGAGAAAAATAATTAATCAAAATAATTTATTATTTTACACATATACATTAATTTATAATGAAAATTTATTGCGTCTCCTTAAATTGGAATTTTAAAGTAAAAGAAATTCCAAAATGTCATTTGCATATTTAATAAAATTTATTAATTATAAAAATAAATATTTTAAATGAATATATTAATTTATATATCACGAGAATAAAAGTCAATTTCGCACAAACATAATTAACAATTACAATATATTCATATATTCTTTTAAATAGATTTCGATAAAAAAAGATAAAAATATGTCATGATAAGAACTTGTATTGTTTAAAACTTAAAATCCCATGCGTGAATTTTAATTGCAGATCTAATTCTCGGGACACATTCAAAATGGGTTCTAATCCCCAATGCATCTCGATCTTTGTATACTATGTTTAAAATTTCAGGGCAAATGTTGCCTGATCTTATATAATATTAGGAGAAGAATTATTTAATATAAATTATATTAAAGAGTCAATAAAATTTACAAGTCGTACATGTCTATGTCTGTAACGACTATAAAATACTTTAAAAACATTAAACTAATTGAAAATATAAAAAAAAATTATTTATTGACTACCTTGTAAATTATTTAAAATTTTGGCTAAAAAAGAAAACATAATTAAGCAAAATATAGTAAAGTATCTTTGTAATTAATAGTAAAATCTCAATCAGAAAATAAAGACTTCAACAGAAAAAACTTATGTTAGATATAATTAAACATAATGGTAAGAACTTGATTTAGGAGATTAATTACTTAAGATTTGATTTTTCATTTTTTACCTGTTCATTTTCAAAAAAAAAAATCATAGAAGAAAAAATAAATATAAATAAACAATAAATCTAAATCAAAAAGTTAAATTTGTATTAAAAAACATATGAAAAATATAATGGTAAAAACTTTGTTTTAGGAAATTATTTAGATTTTTTTTTCTAATTTTCTTTCACTCAATTTTTCAAAAATCAAAAGAAACAATAATAAATTAAATAAATTATAAAATCTAAAGCAGAAGATCAAAATTTAAATTGTAAATAGCTTAATATAAATATAATAATAACTTTTTAGGAGATTAATTATAATTTGATATTCTAATTTTATATTTAATTTTTCCTCCCAATTTTTAAAAGGTCTAAGGAAAAAAAAGAGAGGATAAATTAGCTATAAAATCTCAAATTTTATTTTGTGACATAGTTTTACCTGAAAGGCCAGCGTGTTGTTATAAGAAACAAAGTTGACATGGCATTGGAAACTCTGTCAAAGAAGGCTAGTTATGGCATTGGAAACCCTTTCAAAGAAGGCTAGTTATGAGTTGAACTGAGGTAAATTGGTGTTAGCCCAAGCTCAACTTCCTTTAAATTTTCCTAGCTCATAACTTGATTCAAACATGATTTGAGTTAATTTATTCAGTTCGAGCTTGATTTATATTAAGCTCACAAGAAGCTCGGAGATTGGCTTATTAAACTTAAATTTATTATAATATTGAAATATTTTATTTACAATTAATAAGTTAAAAAAAAACTTATAAAAGTAAATATGTTTCACAATTTATCTTATATAATAAAAAATATGAATGCCTAAGATAACATTATAATACTATTATTCATAATGTAAGAATATATAATATAACTTAAATTGCAATTTTTCTTTAAATATAAAGTTATATTGCGACCACAACTATATTTTTAGAAAAAATGAATATATAAATAATAAAAATATATTAAATTTATAACACAATTTTGTTAAATATTTTATTTAAAAATATTATATATTATAATATATATTTATATGTTTGTATATTAAGTTAGTTCATAATACAAATAAGCTGAGTTACTTGCAACTCATGTTGGACTTATTTATAACATGAGATAAATAATTCAGCTTATTTATCACTCATTTGTCTTGTGAACTTAGCTTATCAATTCAAAATTTGAATTGAGTTGTAAACTGCGTGTCAACTGATTTGACTTGTTGTTAGCCCTACTTTCAACATATGAAATTTATTAAACTAGTAAGCAAGTTGTGCTATGCATGAACTTGAATTTAATTTATTGTATAATAAAAATTGGATAAAATTAATATACATATTAAAAAAGATTATTTTATTTTATAAAAAGAATGAAATTGAAAAAAAAAAATATAATAGATTTTATGCACTTTTTTCAACTTCCTAAATTTTCTTTTTATGTATAACTAATATAATGATGATTGTTAAAAGCAATGATAGGATGAAAGGAGCATTGACCCCTGTTTAATGTAATTTTTATTAATATTTTTTATACAATTTTTTATTCCAAAATATAATTTAGGCCCCTTATAAATTTTTTTTATTAATTTTTATGACATTATGCAATACATGTGAAGATGAAATCTAAGTTAATAGTCACTTTTTTATCTTATATTTTATTTATTAGTTTGACCCATTAATAAATATTACAAAAAAATTTAATCCATCATATATTACAAATAAATATAAATATAATCAAATTAGCAACTATCATAGGACTTTTAAAATAAAAGGTGAAAAGTAAAGGAAAATGAAAATTCTAAAAACTTAGAAAATATAATTTTTCTTATTTTTTATTGTGATCTATCAACAAGGGACTTGAATAAAAAAAAACTTATTGAAAGCAATAATTTTTTGGAAATAAAAAGCATGTATATTTAGAAACTTTAAACCTAAGATGAAACAGGAATAAGTTTTAATCCAATACCGGTGAGATTTGATATCATTACTTCCATTTTAAATGTTCAAAATTTATAAATTATAAATTTTAATGAGAAATGAGAATAATCACTTTCAAACATGATGCTTTTTGTTGAAACAATGCACTATTGAACCGAGCTTTTACATCTTTATATCTCTCTACATTGCTTGCTTTTTTTTTTTTTTGATTCTTTTGTGTCTTAAATATATTAATCTATAAATCTTTAGTAAACTTGTAACCGATACAAAATTATATAAATTAACTTTGTAATCCAATAATTAGTGCAACAAATCTTTGGCTTCGCTTTTGTGCTTGCAACAGTGCATGTGTGTCGATGTAAATTTAAGAAAAACAAACATACCACTAAGTAACACTTTTAGTCAAATGCAATTATTCATTTGCAAAAGAATATGATATTATTATTATATTATTATGTATTATCTGATATTATAAAAATATACATATTTCACTTTTCTTTTTTAATCATGGCAAATACAAACTTTAAAGATTAATATTACTATATTTATTGATGATATTAACTAATATTTTTAGTTATGTTTATTAATTCTTACATTACATATTTTTATAAATAACGTTCATTTGAAAGTAAAAATTGTTAGATATCACTCTCTCATTAAAAAATATTCTGTATAAGTCATTTATAATTAAATATGTTATAAATATGTTATTTTATTTTATGTTTATTTATTTAAACAATATTGAGATTGAATTTTTTTATTCAAATAATATTGGAATTAAAATTATTTTTAATTAATCTTAATTAATAACTATAACTTTTATCTATAAAAATAATTATATATTAAAATTTATTTATAATTATTTATTGTGGTGGGAGTTAGAAAATTGTCATTCAAGTGGTGGACATGCTAGTTCTATTAATTTAGAGTTAAATAGATATTAATATTTATTTATATATGATTATTTATTACAATTGAGTACACATCTCATTATTTTTACTCATTAATTTGTTGCATAATTATTAAAAAGAATATGATATTATGACTATTTTACTGTACATTTTCAGTTATTATAAAATATGTATATTTCACTTTTCTTTTTTAAATATGACAAATACATACTTTAATGATTAATATTACTATATTTATTTATGATATTAATAATTGACTAATATTTTTAATTGTGTTTATTAATATTTACATTATCAATTTTCATAAATAACTTTTATCTCAAAGCAAAAACTGTGAGACTCTTACTAAAAAAATACTTATAATTAAATATGTTATTTTAGTTTATATTTATTTGTTAAAATAAGATTGGGATTGACTGTTTTATTTATTTAAATAAAATTGAAATTGAAATTAGTGTTTATTAATATTAATTAATAACTATAACATTTATTTATAAAAATAATTATTTATTTAAATTTATTTATGATTATTTATTGTAGGGGGAAGTTAAAAAATTGCCATTCAAATAATGGACATTCAAAGTCAGAGAGTTGGAAAAATTTTCCACCTCAAGACACCGCGTGAAAGGGATCAGACCTTGGTATTTTACCTTTCGTTTTTAATCACGAAAAATACACCTATTTATTTGGCATGAATCAAATATTACCATATTATGATCAACTTTTGCTTGTCTCAAAGAACCAACATAGTAAAATTTTAAATGGGTAATTTTTGGAAAAACATGTTCAGTATTTTTTTTTGGAAAAAAGGGTGGAAATACAACTATTTTTATAACCTCATAATGAAAGTAAAACATAAGGTGTGATTGGTTGTCTACTTAAGTATTATATATATGTTTGAGCTCATATATTGAATATATTTTGTTTATATTTGAGTCGTTTTGAAGTGAGGGTTTAGTCCCTACTTAAAAGAGAGAGTCCTAATTGTGTTTAATCTGTTAATTAATGATTCTTTATGGATATGTATTTGTGATCATATGAGGTACTATTTTGTTATTAATGTTGAATAGATATTCACAGATACCTCAATAGGACATTATACTTATTCATTGCAGTTGATTCATCTTATATGGTGAAATAACTATGTTTAAATTGTCAATTATCGATCCTTCATAGATATGAGTTTGTGATAGTAAGAGGTGTTATTTTATGATTAATGTCAAATAGACATTCATAATTACCTCAATAAGGATTATAGAGTGTGATATTTTTTTGTAGGTAACAATTTGAATTAAGTATCATATTTTGTTTGAGAGCCTATAGCCACATGTTTATGTTGTAACAACTCTACTATTGTCTATTTCTCTCAATCATACTAATGTCATTGGATAAAATTTTTGATAAGTTTATACTTGTCATAAATGGTTAAGTAACTCCACTACTAAAAGGCTTTTACCATTTAGAGTAATGTTGACTAAAATAGGATTGTTTTGCCTTATGATATATTGTGTTAGTAGGAGTAGTTATGTGATAATTATGTTATGTTGATAGCCATGAGCTATGTTTTTGTAAACCCACATATGAGTAGGCTTGTACTCTTAAGAGCACTATTAGTTGATGCATAGCATGGCTTGTCTGATATATTGGGCCATGTGGTATTTCCTCGTTATCTCCCTCGATCGAGATATCCCCTCCTTCCTTCCAAAAAGATTGATTGAATCATAAAAAAATTGAAGTGTGAAATTCAATTAGATCTCAAATGGTGTTATTTCAGCCTTGTGATGTCTTGGATTAGTGAAATTATATATAATGTCATTGTGTGCAATAGTTATGCTTATTAATGATATTGTGCTGTCTTAAAACTTATATGAATTATAATATTATGTTGTCTTGAGAATTATATGAATGACTAATGTTGTTGTAATTAATATTTCGTTGTCATGTGTTATTGTTGAATACAATTATAATGAAATCTATCACATACTACTTAGTTATAACATAGAGACATTTTGAGCCATTTTTAATTTTGTTGTTTTAAGATATGTTGTAGAACCTGAATAATACATCAAGCCATATGCTATGATAATTTTGGTAAGATTTACATCTGATCACATTTGTCTTATGTGTTTCTTTGTTTTCCAAATCCACTTTGGATTTGGTCATGGAGATGTAGGTTTTAGCATGTGTGACATCAATGTTTCTGTTAGAAATAAAGATATAATTACCTGTATGTTAAAGGCTTATGATCTTATTATTAATTGATGGTAGCATATTGCCAAATTATTATTTGACATTCATTATTGCTGTAATCCATGATATTGGTTTTCCTAACCTATGCTATCCAAGTGGGAGATTGGTGAAATAGTATTTTGGACTAGCATAGTTAGTCAACTCATTGTAAGCTAGATTATTAAATGTCAAATAATATTTGTTTGTTTATCAACCCAAATATGTGATCTTATTAGTATTATGATTTAGTGTGTCACTTAGATTATCAATAAATCTATTATTATATGGGCTTTGTCTGCTGGGCACTGATGATAGGAAAGCTCATTCAAATTCCCACAAGAACAGGTCCTTACTATTACCTTACATGTTATTGTTGTTGTCTCATTGAGATGACAGACTCTAACTTAATGATGACATCTAGGATAGCGAGGAGTTCACATCTTCTTCTTTCTTTCTTTTTTCCTTACAAGGGTCATAGATAAAGATCACAAATAACAATTATGAATATCTGATTATCACTAAATGTGTGCGTAATTGTAGATTTATTATTTTACACACATACATATTATAGGATGTGATTGGATCTGAATATTTTGATAACTAAAATTATTTTCAACATTCTCTTCATTCATTTATTCTATTTTTCAACTACTCTTCTATAGAAAACGTTTGTACTTTTTAAAAATTCTTCCATTGCCTAAGGCATACATCATTGAAGTGAAAATGTTATCATTATATAATTATACAATAAGTGATAATTTTTCTCAAATTCTTATACTAAATAAACTTAGTTATTTTTAGATGAAATATATGAGGTTATTAAGTCTACCATAAAAACGTAGGTGCTCTCTTCCTTCAAGACTTCTAATAACAAACTAAAACATGAAAAGAAAAAAAATATCATAACCTAAACTTTTCATTTGTTTAATAATAATAAATTATTAAATATGGAGAAAATAAAAATATTAACTTACTCATACTATGTTTATACATCCATGCTAATATATCTTCCATCTATCTAAGTTCTTATATCTAAACCTTGAATAAATAATGTATCAAAGATTTTCAAGAGACCAATCATTTGTAAACGTTCATACACCAATGTAATTTGTGTTTCATAATAATAATAATAATAATAATAATAATAATAATAATAATAATAATAATAAATACAAAAGGAAAAAAATGAATAGAAGTTTTCAAAATTTGGCAAGAGAATCAATATATAGCTATAGGTTTCCAGTACCATCATAGTCAAAACATACCAAAGTATTTTCATTATGGCAAAGCAAGAGACATCTCTTTAATTGGTTTGAGTTTTCTAATATAATGAAAATCAAAATGCATTATTTGCATTAGGCTCATGTGTGTGTGTGTGTGTGTATATATATATATATATATATTAACAAATTTAGACTAAAAATCAAGTATACATAATTTTATTAAATATTTTTTTTATCAAAATAGATCATTTCTATAAAGAATGAAGTTACATAATATTCGTCAAAATTGAAATCTATGAACAAATTTAGACTGAAAATTAGATATAAATAATTATATTAATTTAATTTTTCTTGAAATAGATAATTTTTTATAAAATATAAGAATAGATAGCATTAATCAAAGTGGTTTGGAATTTAAAAATTAGATGATATATTATCAAAATTATTTAAAATTTTGATTATACAACTTATTGAAATATTAAAATATTTTTAAATTTTATTTTAAATATTAAGTATTTAAATATAATACCAATAAATTCTAAGTTAAAAATAATTTCAATAATATTAAATTGGATACAAAAATTGCATTAATTAAATAAATAATTTAAATATTAAAAAGTAGAAGTCAAAGTATTATTTGATAATTAGAAAACAAAAATTAAATGTATAATTCATTAATTTAATAATGGTAAAATTAAAAATTAAATTACAATATATAGATATTTTAAATAAATAATTTATCATTAAAATAGATAGTTTCAACAAAATAAGAGTGATCAGAGTAGGTAGTTATCATCAAAATGATTTATAATTTAAAAATCAAATGATATTATTGAAATTATTATTTAGATTTTCAAGTTATTCAATTTATTCAGATATTAGAATGATTTTAATATTAAATAAAAATTTAAATTACAAAAATAATTTTGAGGGGAAAACCTTTAATGACATTTGAAAATTTTTTATTTCAAGTGATATATTGCATATGCCATTTCAACAAAAGAAAAGACAATTCCTTTAAGTTGAATATTTTAATGCAATTCTTTCATATAAAATAAAATATATAATTATAATTACAATATTTAATTAAAAGAGTGATTTTGACTGGAAAATTTTATTGAGAGTGTGACACCTGACAATTTTTGCAATTATAAAATTCAAATACATTTAGTAATTGAAATTGAAAAAAAAATTAGCCAATTCAAATTTAAAATCATTTGCAAATATTTTTTTCTAATAGATTAAAAGTAAGTAACAGATAATTATTTCTCTAATAGCTAATTATTTTTTTAAATTTCTTTTTCCAATAGATTAGAAATTAGTAGCAGATAATTATTTCTCTAATAAATAAATATTTTAAAAAAGATAATTCCTCTTTAAAAATTAATTATAATATTTTAATCTAATTTATATTTTATATAAAAGAAGTATATAATTAAACTATTTCATTAAAAATATGATTTTGGAGGGAAAATATTTTAATAAAAGTGTGACACTTGTCACTTTTTGCTTACAGGTGTAAGTCTTTTAGTAATAGATAATAGATCTGATAGTATTTTATTTTTGATTATATATTTCACATGCAATTTTACTGTTTTACGTTTGTACCTGTGATGTATTATTATCAATATTTTTTTAACTCATAAAATTAGTCACATAAAAATTTATAGGACTCAGATATATTAAAAAGTTAAAATTGAAAATAAAATTAGCCAATACAAATTAAAAATTATTTGCCAGTATTTGTTTCTAGCATATTGAAAGTAAGTTATAGATAATTCTTTTTTAAAATTATATTTCCAATAGATTAGAAATTAGATTAAGATAATTATTTCTCTAATACAATTTTTTTTTAAAAAATAATTCCTCTTTTAAAAATAATTTCAATATTTTAATTCATTTTATATAAAATAAAATATATAATTATGCTATTTAATTAAAAATATGATTTTGAAAAGAAAACTTTTAATGAAAATTTGACACCTATCAATTTTGACTTGTAGGTAGAAGTCTTTTAATAATCTAACTTTGACTCTCTAGAAGTAGCAAAAAATCTGTACAGATGTCATCCTATCAAAGAAAGTTAATAATACTTAATGTTTTAAATTGATAAGTGAACTTCACTCTTTAAATATTACAAATATACAACATGTGAGTTTCACTTTTTATAAAAAGTATGTGAAGTGACTAACAATTAAATTAAAATTAAAATGAAACATAAATAGTTTTACATTTTTGTTTGATTGATTGAAGGGCTCTATTTTTAGTCTAATTAGAATGCTTAATAATTGTACTATCCAAAAATTAGAATGCTCAATAATCTTCAAGTGCTACAAATATAGAGATGTGAGTTTCACTCTCTATAAAAAGTATTGAAGTGACTAATAATTAAATTAAAATTAAAATGAAACATAAATAATTTTACATTTTTGTTTGATTGATTGATGGGCTCTATTTTTAGTCTAATCAAAGTGCTCAATAATTGCACTATCCAAAAATTCAACTCTTCCTTATCCCATCTTTGGAAGCTAGTGAGAGTTAGATGAAGAATGAATGGTAGTTTACATAAGGTTGTAATAACGGTGATAGTCGCCTCTTCTTCAATGATCATTGGAACGAACTTCCTCTCCTTCAATTTCATTGCGTGAGGAATTTCATTCATTCATAAATACAATGCAAATGTTTCATTTTTTTTAACTTAATGCTTTTTAATTCTAATAAGCTATTTTAATTTGACTTCCTATATTCTCACTTAAAAAGTTGAAAATAATAATTTCTATTGTTATGATAAATTCTTCCATTTTTATTCAATCTTTTTGTTTTTTTAGTTGAGATCGTGTGTTACAGCTTTCTTATTTGGATAAGTTTGTGTTCTTACTATCTATGTTATAAAAGGATCCAAATTCAAAATTAGTATATAATCTCATATTTCATAATCTATTTTTCTATTTTCTCTCTCTAAATTATCTCTTAGAAATGGCAATGTTCGAAATAGTGACGTTAATTCTCTTACATGGTATCATATCTAATTGTTGGTTCTTCATATTCAAATTGATGAAGATTTTTCTGTTAGGAATTATTTCTTTTCTATCATTTTTCTTAATTCTATTAATAATCTCTTCCTTCATATATTTATTTGTGTTGATTTTTTGACTAATTAGTTTATCTTGATATTATTGGCTAAGGTTTCATAAATCTCTTAATGAAGTTATCATTCATTTTCATCATATATTTTTAAAAATAGAGAGTTGATTACATTTAATTTTTTCTTCCTATTAAAATAATTTTTTCTCAAATATTTTTGTTGGGAATTATTTACTTTTTATCTTTTTTTAATAGTTCTGTTGGTAATCTTTTTCCTCGTATTGTTATTTGTGTATTTTTTTATTTATTAGTTTCTTTGAATATTAGTGGTTGGGTTTTCATAAATCCTTTCATGGAGTTCATATTCATCTTCCTTTCATATTTCTAAAAAAAGATAGGTGATTACATTTGATTTCTTTTACTAAAATATTTCTTTTCTTTTTCTCACATTAATTTCTCATTTAACTGCTCATATAAATTCTTCCCCAATCTATCTTTATTAATCACTCACCTTGACTCTTTTAATATTTATTATTTGAATTTAAATTGTTATTCGATAATGTTATTATTTATTAATCACTCACCTTGACTCTTTTAATATTTATTATTTGAATTTAAATTGTTATTTGATAATGTTATTATGAGTTTTGGATTTTTTTCATTCTAATTGACTAAATGCATCATTTCCCAATTTTGTTTTTGAGTAATGATAACTTATTTTTCCATTTTTTATATTTGGTTATAGATTATGATCTTAGACCCACCGACCCTTTTCCACTACCAAACATGAAATTGTTACTACTTTTGAACAATGTAAGAAAACTTTTCATAAAATTTATTCTATTCCAATTTATTAATTAAACAAACATATGCCAATCAAATGTTTAGGTGTGCTGTAGGATGAATCATTTATTACTATAGATAATGATCCAAGTCGGATTAATCAGTATCCAATTGAGTCCAATTGATGCAACTTCTACTATTTTGGTTAGTGAGGATGTGTCTGACCAATTTTCAACAAATCAAATGAAGAAGAAGCCAAAACTAAAGTAATATGTAGTAATATTTAAGTTGGAATTTATTTTTCATAATAATATTTAAAATGGATTTATGTATAATTATTATTTTTCTTTTATGTCCTTGGTAGACTAATGTTCGATTTGTTGAGGCCGACTAAATTAAAAATTTATAAAATCGGATTGCACTACTCTACTTGTAGCATAGAGCAACACCGGGTCAAACTCAAAGATCATATGTGGATGATATCAATCAATTAGGAGTTGGAAATTAGGGGGGTTGGCAGAAACTACTAACAAAAAACTACACTAACAAAACATAAATGAAATAGAAATAGATAAAGCAACCAGTCAAGGGAATTAACTTGAGATTAATGTTTCCTTAATCACTAAATATTCATTCAATTGTTGTTAATCATAACAAGGATCCCTGAAATGATTAATAAGTTCAATGCAGAACTCA
>JANHAO010014202.1:0-15440 GCA_026873985.1 Saraca asoca | reverse complement strand
GGGCCGACTGATAAGGCTCTGCTAGGCCAAACGCACCGTTTGGTCATAAAGTACATAGCGGCGGGTAAGTTAACCGCCGCTATTTTCCAAATTTAGAGGCGGTTAAAATACCCGCCGCTAAATACCCGCCTCTAAACCACACTATTTTTTGTAGTGCCAACAATCATCTTCTTCCCAGACTATCCCTTGGGGCTAGGGTAAAACTAGGGGTCGAGGCAAATCTACCCAAAGAGAACCATAAGTAGAAAGTTCCTGATTAGAATCAAGAGCTCCTTCTACTTCAGGGACTTTAGCTGGTCCCTCTTCATCGAAGGCTCCTGCATGGTTTACCGATTTTAAAAACCTGATGGTACAATTCATGAATAAGATGACTCAATAAGAAGCTCAAAAACAAGAAAAAAGGACTGAAATGCAGATGCCTCCAACTCCCCCACCTCCTGTACCATCAACTAGCAAAAGTTTTGAAGATTATATACACAACTTTCGGAAGATAGGACCTTTAAGATACTCAGGAGCTGAATCATTTATAGATCTGTTAGACTTTTTGAATCAAATTGAACAATCATGGTGCATTATTGAGTGTCCTAAAGAAGTGGTAGTGAATTTGGTAAAATTCCAACTTGATAGGGCAACAAAAAGATGGTATCAAGCATAGGAAAAAAGTAGGCCCATGGGTAAAGGAACCATCACTTGGGTGGTGTTCTAAACAAATTTCCTTGAGCAATTTTTCCTTGAAGGTCAATGGTTTGAGAAGATGTAGGAATTTTATAATTTGAGGTAAAGAGGATCATTTATTTCTGAATATGTTGCCCAATTCCTTTATCTTTCTCAGTTTGCAAAAGATTTAATCTCTACCAAAAGGGTTTGCCAGGGGCTTAGATGACAAATACTTTAATACTATACCATTTACAAGACTACCACATATGAAGAAGTGTATGACAAAGCAGTGGAGTTAGAAGTGAGGCTTAAAGAAAGAAAATAAGACAAAGAAATGCAAGGAAGCTCTAAAAAGAAATCTAGAACCCAAAGCACTAGTGGGGATGTAGGGGCAGTGAATAATATCTTCAAATACCCCTCAGTTTGGGAGGCCTTTAGGTGCCACTACTCCTAGTCGCCCTTCTTTTGGGGGATCTACCTTTCGTCTTACCACTTCAGTTAGGTTTGAGACATCTAGATTATGCCAAAATTGTGGAAAGTATCATTTTGGGGCTTGTAAGCAAAGGACCAGAGCTTGCTTTAGATGAGGCTAGGAATGCCATTTAGTAAGGGATTGTCCTAAATTATCCACTTCATTAGGTGGCATTGAGCCCACAGGTACATCAGGTAGTGCCCCATCTACTAGGCCCCCACTACCCAGATCTGTTGCTAGAGGTGGGAGCAAAGGCTTAGTCAGTAGGGGTCGTGGTAGGGGTTAGAATACTACTGCTCAAGTTTTCACTTCGACAAGATAGGAGGCACAGGCTTCAGATGCAGTGGTTACAGGTACTTTGATCATAGATTCTATTTCAGCATATGTTTTGTTTGATGTAGGTGTGACACATTCCTTTGTATTTACTTATTTGGCCCTGCAACTGGTGAAACCTCAACAACCTTTAGAGTTACAACTGTTGGTATCTACTCCTTTAGGGCAGACATTGATAGCCTGTGAAATGATCTCTTCTTGTGAAATTAATGTTTATGGAATGAATTTGCTTGTTAACTTGATTGTATTAGATATGGTAGATTTTGATGTTATTTTAGGCATGGATTGGTTATCCATATATCATACATGTATGAATTGTCATAATAAGTTAGTCATCTTTCATATTCCAAATAGAGAGGTTCTTGTACTCCAGGGAGATAGGGCTGATGTCCATGTCAACCTAATCTCTACCTTACATGCTAGCAAAATGATAAAAAGGGGATGCGAAGTTTATTTAGCATATATCCGGGACACTAAAGCCACAAAACTGGAAGTTGAGAGCATACCGGTAGTTCAGGAGTTTAAAGGTTTTTCTAGAAGAATTACCAGGAATGCCCCTAGAGCAAGAAATTGAATTTTGCATTGATGTCGTCCTTGGGACCGAACTTATTTCTATTCCTCCATACCATTGGCACCAACTGAATTAAAGGAGTTATTGGACAAAGGTTTCATCCATGCTAGTACTTCTCCTTAGGGAGCCCCGATGTTGTTTGTAAAGAAGAAGGATGGAACCTTGAGATTGTGTATTGATTACAGGCAACTGAATAAAGTTACCATGAAGAATAAGTACCCATTACCTAGAATTGGTGATTTATTTGATTAACTTTAAGGTGCTCAATACTTCTCAAAAATTGACTTATGATTTGGTTACCATTAGTTGTAAATCTGAAATGAGGACATTCCAAAAACTGCCTTTTGGACTTGCTATGGTCACTATGAATTCTTAGTGATGTCTTTTAGTCTAACCAATGCCCCCATAACATTCATGGATTTAACGAACAGGATCTTTAAGCCCTACTTGGACCAGTTTGTGATAGTATTCATTGATGATATTGTGGTGTACTCTTCTGATGACTAGACTCATGAACAACATTTGAGATTAGTATTGCAAATTCTTAGGGAGCATCAACTCTAGGCAAAATTTTCTAAATATGAGTTTTGGTTGACTAGTGTAGCTTTTTTGGGACACGTGATTTCAAAGGAAGGTATTAGTGTAGATCCCAGTAAAGTTGAGGAGGTTCAAAACTAGCCTAGATCCACTTCAGTGATGGAGATTTGTTGTTTCTTAGGTTTAGCTTGGTATTATCACCATTTTGTGAAGGACTTTTCTCGAATTTCAGCCCCATTGACCAAGTTAACTTAGAAGAATGCTAAATTTGAATAGTCAAATGCATATGAAGTAAGCTTCCAACAACTAAAAGAGTGCTTGATTGCAGCGCCAGTATTGGCTTTACCCACCAGTGGCAGTAACTATACCATTTATTGTGATGCCTCCAGAATTGGTCTCGGGTGTGTTTTGATATAGCAAGGCAGAGTCATAGCCTATGCATCAAGGTAACTCAAGAAGCCTGAATAGAATTATCCTACACATGATCTAGAGATGGCTGTAGTGGTATTTGCTTTAAAGATTTGGTGTCATTACCTATCTGACAAGAAATGTGAAATCTACATAGATCACAAAAGCTTGAAGTATATCTTTGAGTAGAAGGATTTGAATTTAAGACAATGCCATTGGATGGAGTTAGTAAAAGATTATGATTGCTCAATCTTATATCATCTAGGCAAGGCTAATGTGGTGGTCAATGCCTCGAGTCGAAAATCAGCTAGGAGTCTTGCTCACTTGGAGGTGCATAAAAGATTGTTGATTTGAGAGTTGCATGAAGTAGAAATTGGTAGAGTTTAGTTACAAATAGCAAAATCAGGGATATTTTTGGCCCATGTGCAAGTGCAATTCCTATTGATTGATCAAATCATTTCAACACAGGGTCAGGATGCCAATTTTAGCATATTGTTGAATAAAATGGAGAGAGAACCCGAGTCTGGCTTGTCAAAAAGTGATAAAGGAGCTTTGACTTTTCATGGTCACATATAGGTACTTGAAATTTCTAGTTTGTGACAACAACTAATGCACATAGCACACTCATCTTCTTATGCCATGCATCCCGATAGCAATAAGATGTATCAGGACCTCAAGATGAGTTATTAGTGGGAAAGAATGAAACAAGACATAGCAGAATTTGTCTCCAGATGTCTTACATGTCAACAAGTGAAAGTTGAACATCAAAGGCCTATAGGATTGCACCAGAACCTAGAGATTCCTAAATAAAAATGGGGGAGAGTGACTATGGATTTCGTTACTAAGCTGCCAAAGACTTTGAAGGGCAATGATTCAATTTAGGTAATCACAGATCGCTTAACCAAGAGTGCCCATTTTCTTTCGGTGAAGACTAACTATTCAGCATCTCAATGTGCCCAGTTATACCTGGATCGGATTGTGTCTTTACATGGGTTCCATTGTCAGTTATATCTGATCGAGGTACTCAATTCACTGCTCAATTTTGGAGATCTTTCTAAGAAACTTTGGGAATGCAACTCCATTTTAGCATAGCTTTCTACTTCCAAATGGATGGCTAATCCAAGAGGACCATTCAAGTTTTAGAAGATATGCTTCAGGCTTGTGTGCTAGAATTTGAAGGCAGCTGGGAAAAATACTTACCTTTGATTGAATTTATTTATAACAACAGCTATCATTCTACCATTCAGATGGCTCCTTTTGAAGCATTGTATGGAAGGAAGTGTAGATCTCCAATCAAATGGTTTGAAATTAGAAAAGAAAAGTTATTGGGCCGGATTTGGTGTTAGATGCAAATGAAAAGTGAAAACCATTTGAGAAAAATTATTAATAGCTCAAAGTCACCAAAAGTCTTACACTGATAAGAGGAGAAGATATTTAGAATTCTAAGTGGGTAATCTGGTGTTCTTGAAGGTATTGCTCATGAAAGGAATAATGAGATTTGGCAAAAAGGGAAAGTTAAGTCCTTGATGCATAGGCCTATTTCCCATTGAAAGGAGGGTTGATGCTGTAGCTTACAGGTTAAATCTACCTCTGGAGCTAGGAGGCATTCATCCTGTCTTCCATGTATCAATGTTGAGGAGATATATTCTTGATCCATCACACATCCTTCCTTAAATCCTAGTTGAGCTAGATAATCGTCTCACTTTTGAGGAGCGCCCTGTAGTTATTGTTGATCAACAAATTAGGAAACTACGCTCTAAAGAATATTCGTCTGTGAAAGTCTTATAGGAGAACTATGGAGAAAAAGAAATGACTTGGGAGCCTGAGTCCCTCATGATGAGTAAATACCCCCAATTGTTTGAATGATCAAATAGTACGAAATTTTCATTTCTTATATTCATGTTTTAGAATTCGAGGACAAATCCTTTGTTAGGGGAAGAGTTTGTAGTGTCTCAATAAATGAAAATAAGAAAATAGAAATAAAACATATTCCTAAGGACTGAAGTGAAAATTTGAAAACTATCGTTAGGGATGAAATGAAATTATTTCTTTTGTAGGAGGACTTCGTTGAAGTTTTCACTAGGTCAAGGGGTCAAAATGCAAATTTTCCATTTTCACCTTATATTATAACCCTTAGATGATTTCTCTCTCCTTACACTAGCTTATTTTTGAAAATTCCCTTGCAAGTTGGCGTCCTCCTTCTCCATCAATGTCCCTCCATTTCTCCAGTCAATTTCTTTCCTTGTTTGGCATCATCGCCATCTAGCGAGCATGACAACATCTCCTCCTGCACTGGTGTCTTCTTTTCCCTCTGTTCGTCTTCAACCTAAAATCCTGAAGCAGCTGCTGTGTTCCTGGCATCTGGCAACTTTAATTTTTCAGCTCTCCTCCGTCCGACAAGCTCCAGAACCAATATTCCATCCTTCTGGCTCTTTGGTTCTCCTCCAACACTGGCTCAGCACATAGCAGCACCTCCTTCCCCTATTTTAGTACTGTTCGGCCAACAATCTTTTTCATCTTTTCGATGAAATTTCTACCGGCGGATAGCTAGACTCTAGCACCTTGAACTCTGATGAGCATCTCTAAAGCATAAGATTCATTTCACAGCAACCCTATATCTAAATTTCAAGATAGTTACTTGAAACCCTAGTATGAAGTTGTTGATGGAAGATGGAATTTTGTTTGTTGTTTTGCTTCAGAAATACTATAATTGAATTACTGAGTTCATCAACATTCAAATTTTGAAGTTCCAACTAATTTTTCGTTTAAGCTATTCTAAGGAGTGTTAAGGTGAGTGGACACTCCTTCTCATTGAAAATCCCATGTGTGAATATAATAAAATTTTACTATATGAGATGTTATAATTCCTTTTAGATAATAGAATTTTTCTATATATTAATCTAATTTTGAAAGTATACTTATGTATTGTATGCATTCATGAAATGGTTTACCGTGCTAAAATTATGCATTTCCATCTTACTTTATATTATTGAAATTAATGACATTACTTTTCTACTTGATTGGACATGGAAATGCATTAACTGGTTTATGTATATTTTAATAAATGTTGCTTACCTGTTAATGAATTTCTTTCCATATAATGTGTTTGACATGTTAATTGGAAGTACCAGAACCATTACAAAATTTTCTTGGTAACCCGTAGAATATGTGAATCACCCAGGTAGGAGTGGATAAGGATGGAAATGTAGGGATATATCCTCAAGTATGTCCACGATCTGGATGAAATGTTCCAGATTTTGAGGAGATATCAAATGAAATTGAACCGGCTCAAGTGCACATTTGGAGTCAGCTCAGGAAAGTTCCTTGGCTTCATAGTAAACAGTAGGGGGATCAAGCTAAATCCAGAAAAGATTAAAGCTCTCCTCGACATGTAATCCCTACTAGGGCTAAGGATGTACAGAGCTTCAATGGCTAAGTCATAATGATTAGCAAATTTATCTTGAAGGCAATAGATAAGTGTGTCCCCTTCTTCGGTATCCTAAAGAAGATGAAGAAATTTGAATGGACACAAGAATATGAGGTTGCCTTCCAATAGCTTAAACGGTATCTCGGACGAGCTCCACTCTTATCCAAATTGAAAGAGGGTGAGAAGCTGATCACATACTTGGGTGTGTCTCAACACGCCTTCAGCATAACCTTAATGTAAGAAGAGGGAGGAGCTCAGCTCCCTATTTATTATGTGAGCAAGTGACTACTGGACACTGAGATGAGGTACTCGAAAATGGAAAGCTCACCTATTTCCTCGTCATCGCATCACAGAAGCTGTGACCCTACTTTCAGGCCCACAACATAAAGGTTCTCACCTAGTTTTTACTCAGAGAAGTCTCGCAAAAGACAGACGCTGCAGGTCGATTACTCAAATAGGCGATTGAGCTTGCCCAGTTTGACATTGAGTATAAGCCTAGA
This sequence comes from Saraca asoca, assembly GCA_026873985.1. Classification (NCBI taxonomy): domain Eukaryota; kingdom Viridiplantae; phylum Streptophyta; class Magnoliopsida; order Fabales; family Fabaceae; genus Saraca; species Saraca asoca. Next base: position 8,535 of record JANHAO010014202.1, on the reverse strand, counting down.
TTGATGGTCATGGGGTAGGCTCTAGCTAACTTTATTACGGAATTCACAGGGCTCGTGCAGAAAGAAGTAGAAACTTTAAAAATCCCATGATGGTAACTATACATGGATGGATCGTCAAGCAATCAAAGGGCTGGAGCAGGGGTGCTCCTCATTAGCCCAAAAGGACATAAAATCCTCTGCGCTTTGACGTTTGATTTCTAAGCTACCAACAACGAGGCCAAGTATGAAGCACTGCTAGCTGGGCTATGGCTAGCTAAGGAGTTATGAGCTGAAAAACTAAGGATTTTCAGTGATTCACAACTCATAGTCTATCATGTGAGGGGTGAGTATCAAATCTAGGGGTCAAGGATGACCAAATATCTCCAAAAAGTCCAAGAATCATTAAACTCTTTCTAGCAATATAAAGTCAACCAGATACTGTGAGCTCAGAATATGCATGTTGACGCTTTAGCCTGCCTAGCTACAACAGAAGATGTTGACTTCTTGGGGGCATTCCCAGTTGAAAACCTTTCATCCCCCAGCGTTAAGCAAAATGATGTTATAATGACAATTGCCAAGGCACCAAAATCTTGGATGAACCTAATCCTAGATTATTTACAAGATGGCAAGCTTCTGGAGGATAAGCTTAAGGCACGACGACTATGAGCTCGGGCAACTAGGTATTGCATCAACGATGACATGTTGTATAAAAGAGGGTTCTTGACCTACTTTTAAGATACATCGACGGTAGCAACTGCGATACCATCCTAGAGGAAATCCACGTGGGACATTGTGGAAACCACATCGGGAGGTTATCTCTGGCTCAAAAAGCTCTCCAATAGGGGGCCCACAATAAAGTAGGATACTATCGACATCATCAAAAGATGTGATAAGTGTTAAAGGTTTGTGAAGGTCCTATGAGCTTTACCAGCCTACCTATGATAAATGGTTAGTCCATGGCCTTTTGTAGTCTAGGGCTTAGACCTGATTGGACCTCTACCTATAGCTCGTCGCAATTGTAAACACATAATAGTGGCTGTGGATTACTTCACCAAGTGGGCACAAGCAAAAGAGCTCGCTGAGATCTCCTATGCAAAGATCGAAAGATTCATGTGGAATAACATTATTTATAGATTTAGAGTCCCTCAACAAATCGTGACTGATAATGGGACCTAATTCACTAGCAAGCAGTTTATTCAGTTTTGCAATGACCTAAAGATCATGAAAAGCTTCTCAGCCGTGGACCATCCGCAGGCCAACGGGCAAGTTGAAGCCATTAACAAGATTATCAAGCGAATCTTAAAGGCTAAGTTGGAGGCCAAAAAGGAAGCGTGGGTGGATGAATTACCAAAGGTATTGTGGGCTTATAGGACCACAGTATGCAACGTCACAAGAGAAATCCCCTTCTCAATAGTATACAAGTATGAAGCCATGATTCCCGCAAAACTTGAAGTAGTGTGTCAGTGAAGAGCCACCTTCAATCTAGAATATAACGATCAACTGCTTGTCACGAATCTGGATCTTGCAGAAGAAATAAAAGAGAAAGCTCATCTCAGGACCACGACCTACCAATAATGCATAGTAAGGTATTACAACCAAAATGTACGAGCTCGGAACTATAAGCCTAGTGATCTTGTTCTATGCCTTGTCCTTCCGGGAGCACACAAAGCTAGTATAGGGACCTTGAGTTCGAATTGGGAAGGCTTATACCTCATCAAGAGAGTTATCAACAATGGGGCTTATCATTTGGTGGATATGGAAGGAATGGAATTTCCCTAAGCTTGGAACGCTAAATATCTTTGTCGATATTACCAATAGAGCCCCCCATTGTAAAAAATTAATAAGCGCAAATATTTATGTAATTGTTTGAATTTTTGTGTAAGAAATAAAAGCTTCAATAAAGTTCTATGTGAGAAGTAATATATATTATGTATTCATTAAAACAGTCTGTTAAACTTTTCATTCTTGTACTAAAATACATTATCTCGCACACTCAAGTATATGAACTAAAGAGAAAAAAGTTCATTCAATCCTTAACGAGATAAGTTCATGTAGGGTTTAAGAGTTACATTTCAAAATCTAAAAAGGAAAACAAAATTATAGGGCTTTTAGCCTAAGGAGCATCAGGAGCTAGACCCTCTTGAGGCTAGGGACTAGGGGAGGAACATGAAGAATGTCCACCATAGGGGCACCAACAACTTCTGTGACCTAAGAATTGCCTTTTCTTTGAACAGTGCCTCCAACTGAAGAAGCTTCAATGCTAGAGCTCACCTCATTCCTGGAAGAATTAGCCTGGGCCGCCCTTCTCTTATCACGTTCAACAACTTCAGTGGCTTGCGGGTTAAAGAAGGAGAAATCTAACTCTGGGTGTTGCTCCCACAGTGTATAAAAGAAGGCAACACAAGTCTTGGTTTCTTCCCTCTTCACCAACAAAGTGGTCTCCATTCTAACCTTAGCAACCTCCTCCTTTGCCAGAGTAACCTCCCACTTGGTTGCCTCCAATTCCTTTTCAGTGGCCTCAGCTTGCTGCTCCATTGTTTTGGCCCACTGTTCTACAATCTTAGTCAATTTCACTACGTGCCTGACTTGGTGAGTGAGTAATTCCAAGTCAGTCTTCACCTTGGCCAAGTCGTTCGTAGTTAGGCCAAGATTCATTGTGGCAGCCTTGCAATTCGCCTCTGCCTGAGATAAAGTAGCCTCTGTATTCTTGATCTTCTCATTTAAGTGTAACACCTCAGCAGAGGCAGTAACCAGCTTGCTCTCGAGACCCTCTAATCTATTTTCATCATCATTAGCAAACCTTGAAAGACCAAAACCAAGTTAGATTACGGAATAAGCACAAAGAATTGACATGAAAGGATCCTACTTACCACCAAGTTGTGATGGCCTACGTAGCCCACCAGCCTTCCAAGGGTGAACTCCTCGACCTCCAGTACTTGGATCCTGTCACGAAACCCCAAAATCATGTCAATGCTATCAATAAGAGCCTCAATATACTCCCTCATTTTGGAGATAGGCTTATTGGGAAGTTTCAAAACCTTAACTCTTAATGCAGCTCGCTTACGAGAAGCAACCTTGTTTTTCCCCTTCTCTACCCTTGGTCTTTTGGCAGAGGGTTCAAGAGGGGTGACGACTTCAACTGTGGCCCCTACCTCAAGCTGAGGGGTAGGAGTAGGTCTTTGCAAGGGTGCTGTTTATAAAGCTAAAGGTTAGCCTTTAGCAATGGGGGCTATGATCACTTCAAGGTCCGTAGAGACTTCCTCGTCATCGGATGGCAGCTGCCTGAGGATGAGCTCTATTATCCTATCTTAATCTGTAAAATTGGTTGGAGCAGCTGGGATTACTGGACAAATGCCTATCTCCTGGTAACCTCGGTGCCTTTGGCTAGAGCAAGCTTATGGAAACAAAGGAGGTCCTCGTCGAAGCAAAAATCATTCTCAAGGTTGTTTGAGGCAGTAAATCGATCCAAAACTTCTAACTCTTTAGCTCATAGAATTGGTTTCCTGCCAGTCCCATCTGTAAGATAAAACAAGTTAGAATCAGAGGCCAGTGAGGATAAATTGTTAAGCTCATGACTCTAAGCTCGTTTACCAGGAGTAATGACAAATCTAAAGTTTTTGAGATCGCTGAGGGATGGACATGAGATGTAAAACTAACAGGTCTTATAGTGTCCTATAGTAGATCTCGCCCTGGAATCTCCTCATGGCAAGATCTTCATGTGCGTCATCAGTCGAGCCGTGAAGTAATAGAGCCTGTCTAATATGCTCATGCACCTGAGGCTAAACAAGTAGCACAGAACCTCAGTCGATGACGAAGGGAGACCATTGCCTAAATAAATCAGCACTAAAGATATGAGCTGGGTGTAAAAGTTTGGGGTGAGCTAGGCCGAACTGACTCTCACTTTATTTAGAAAATTGACAATGAAAGGGTGTATTAGAAACCTAAGCCCTGCAATGAGGTGTGAGAAACTAATAACGATGAACCCCGTAGGTGGGTAGGTTGCATAGTCATCTGGAGAGGGTGTCATGAGATTACATCCCCTGGGGATTCGGTAACATCGGAATGTGGCTTAGAGGTTATAGTAATGGACTGATGAAATGTGCCTACTAAACACATGGTGATCTGAAGGTTGCAGATCTATAATAGCCTCGTAGCCCCCAGAAAGATCTGGATGAGGGACAAAGTCCATTACGACCTCACCACTCCTTGAAGTCACTTCACAGCTATGCCTCACCGACCTAGCGCCCTAACTTAATGAGTCAGGTTCATCATTTCTAGTTTGGTGAAGGCGACATCCATGACCTGTGTCCATCTACACAAAGGAAAGAAAAAAGAAAAGACTGATCAAGTCGCTATGAGCAAACCCTATCAAAAAGCTGAGACTAACAACTTCCTATGTGGCAGACCATGAACACCCTGAACCACTCACTCACAACTTAAACTCTAGTAGACAAAATCCTTAACGGTCAGATCACAAAATCCAAATAGTAAACACTAGACTCAAAACAGTGACGAGAAAACCTACAGTCTGCTAATGGAACTAACTAAATGAACCAAACCAGACAAAAAAGAAATCCATAAACAAACAATTTTATCTAACACCCTCATTTCTCAAACATTGGTAGACAAACATGCCTTACAAATTACGAAGTAAGGAAATCCAGAAATGGCAAAGTGAGGGAGGACTTACCGTAGCTAAGTGAAGCACAAGGATCAAGACTATGCACAAGAATGCTTTTCCGGTGGGCAGGAATTGAGATGATGCCGGTGGCACTAAAGAATGGAACATGGTTGTAGTGATTAACAAAGAAAATGTGTAGAGGGAGCTCTGGAACTTCAAGTTTCAAATGGTAAATGAGGGGAAAGAGAGAAGGCCCTTTGGCTTAAAAAGCACACAGTATCACCATTGGATCTGGGAACCCATCAACTACCCATGATCTCACGATTCAGCAAATGACAGCAGCTGGCTAACAACAGCAGCATATACATACACCTAAGGCAGGAGTAATCATGATAGCCTAGCTGTGGAAATTGAAAAGTCACTTACAGAGCAAGTAGAAGCATGCCAAGTGACTCATGTAGCTGCAGCTCACAAGAAATAGACCGTGACCTCTGACTCCAAGACCCTGCATCCAAGAAGTGCCTTGAGCGCCAAACTCTTATGTAGGTAGACCTCAAATCTCACGTCCAAGGAGTGTTAGTCATGCACCAAACCTTTGCATGAGTCATGTCCAAGAAGTGCCTCAGGCACCAAACTCTTGTGCAGCCAACTTTAATCTCTCATCCAATGAGTGCTAGCCATGCACCAAACCCTTGCACAAGCCACATCCAAGAAGTGCCTTAAACATTAAATTCTTGCACAGACAACTCAGATCTCACGTCCAAGGAGTGCTAGCCATGCATCAAACCCTTGCACGAGCTGTGTCTAAGAAGTGCCTCAAGCAGTAAACTCTTATGCAAACAAGTTAAATCTCACATGTAAGGAATGCTAGCCTTGCACCAAACCCTTGTGCGAGCCATGCCCAAGAAGTGTCTTTAGCACCAAACTCTTGCATGGGCAAAACTTGATCCATGTCCAAGAAGTGCCATTGGTACCAAACTCTTGCATGGACTGAGGTGTTTTCATGCAGCCAGACAAGATCTCACGTCCAAGAAGTGCTTAAGCACCAAACTCTTGCACAAGCTAAGATGTGCCCATATGGCTTGCGTAGACACCTCATCTCATGTCGGTAAAAACACTAAAGCACCTCGATGCCCGAACTCATGGTCAACAAAAGGCACACTGATGCCGATTTCATTACCAACTGGAATAAAATGATATGATCGATTAGTCATACAATACGACACATATTTTTTTATCAAAACTTATTGACTAGAGTCCTTTCACTTTAGCTCCATTAACATTTATTGAAGTCGATTGACTCAATGAACACTTATTTAACTCTTACTGAGATATGATTTGCAGGAACTAACGAGGCTAGCTATGACCTACTGGGTCGTTATTATGGCACACTCAGGAAGAATGATAAAAGGCAAAGTTTTGTTACAAAACCTCTTTTAACAAGGTAAAACTACATAAAGGATTGAGAATACAAGATAACATGAGCTTACAACTAGAGAGAGGCTAGATGTTAGCAAGCATACAACCATAATATGTAGAAGGAGCTATCCCAGCTCTGCTTTCATCTGAACTAGAGCAAGAAGAATAGCATCGGGTGCAAGCAGAAAGGCTGCACAAATTTCCCCTGGTCCTCCTGAGTGAAGAAAACATCCTTCAACTTCATCAAACTGCCTGGAGGCCTAAAAATGCTCGACACCCTCACATATCAATTAAAATTCTTTAAACTCTCTTCCTAAAATTCAGAATTCTCATTAAATAAAACACCTAATCACTTACTAAAGCTTGTTATTTACCTATAATTACTATTATGAGTATTTTCCACATCACTTGAAATGGACTGGCTATGGCCCAATAAGAAGTGAGGTCCAGCTAAAGAGGAGGCCCGGATCACTTGACAATTTAGGTCGCTTAGCAGAATGCCAACTCGTTGCTCATAGTCTAAGGACGCAGGAAGGGGTTAACGCAGAAACCCAGCTCACTGAGGAATACACCGGCTCACTGAGCAGGATGCAATGCCTAGGCTACCCTTTAACAGACCTATCCCAGACAAACTCAGCAGCAAAACCAATCCATGATGAGCAAGTCATTCAATGCAGGCCTAGGTCGCTATGATAGCGAACTAAGCACCAGTATGGAAGCTTAGTCATCAACTGAGGGCATATTTTCCCAACCGATAGGTTAGCCTCCAAAATCGACACATCAGCACCCGACAGTCTGACAATGATTTGCCTAGCATTTATTACCAGATGCCAAGCATTTATTGCCCAAAGTAGTGAAAATAATCATTTTGTTATCTGTTAAATTATACTTATATTCCTCTCCTCTTCTATAAATAGGAGAAGAGACCACTGTATAATATATAGTAAAAAATTATATGCAGACACTCTGTCGGAATTATAACTCAGTACTGTATCTCCATTGAACCAAATGGAAAATCTCCTTAAAAGAGCTAATACAACTTAATGTAGACATAGGGGCCAATTGGCTTTAGCCGAATTACAATAAAAGCTTATGATGTTAGCTGTTCTTCCTCTTTCTCTTTTGTTTCTTCTCTATTGACTCGCTTCTTCAGCTTGCAGTTTAGGGTAACACTAAACTTACACTAGTTAACCAGATTTTACCGTCAATAATTACCAAATATCCTATGAAAAAATGTCCTCAAATTTTGGGTCATTACATTAATGATCATAATTTTTTTTTTTTTTACTTTTTAAATCATTTTGGGTGTATTTTGTGATAAAAAAATTCTAAAAATCAAATCTTTTTGAATTTTAATCCATTTTTTGTGGATATTTTGTTTTAAAAATTTTTTAAACATCAAAATGTATTTCTTTTTAATTTGTTTTAGGTGAATATTTTATGCCAAAAATTTTTAAAGATCAATCTTTTTACATTGCAATCAATTTTTGGTGAATATTTTTTGTCAAAAATTTTTAATGATCACAATTTTTTACTTTTTTAAATCATTTTGAGTGAATATTTTGTGTAAAAAATATTTAAAGATCAAATTGTTTTGTATTTTCAGTTCATTTTTTTGTTAAAAACTTTAAATATCAAAATTTTATATTTTTGCCATCATTTTGGATAAATATTTTCTACCAAAAACTTTTTAAATTTTTTTTTTTACATTTTAGTTTATTTTTTGTCAAAAATTTTTAATAATCACAATTTTTTACTTTCTAAATTATTTTAGGTGAATATTTTGTGTTAAAAACTTTTAAAGTTCTAATCTTTTTGAATTTCAGTTTTTTTTTATGAATATTTTGTACTAACAACTTTTAAAGATCAGAGTGTATTACTTTTAATTCATTTTAGGTAAATATTTTATGCCAAAACTTTCAAAGATCAAATCTTTGCATTGCAATAAATTTTTATTAAAAACTTTTAATAATTGTAAATTTTTTAAATTATTTTAAATAAATATTTTGTACCAAAAAATTTTAAAGATAATTTTTTTTGCATTGCTATTAATTTTTGGTGAATATTTTTTTATCAAAAAAACTTTTAATGATCGTAATTTTTTTATTTTTTAAATCGTTTTGAGAGAATACCTTACGCGAAAAACTTCTAAACATATAATCTTTTTTTATTCTATTCCTTTCTTCATAATTATTTTTTGTCAAAAAATTTTATTATAAAAATTTTAAAAAATTAAATCTTTTTACATTTCAATTTATTTTTTATTAAAACTTTTTAATGATCACAATTCTTTTTAAATCCTTGCATTTCAGTGTTAGGCTACATGATGCGAATTCGGCATAGGTGGATAGCCTTGCCATGAGAGATGTTTGCTCACTTCTAAACATTAGTCGTGACAACTTTTTGCCTTAGTCTCATTTTCTCAGCCAAGTAGTAATATTATTTGGGGAAATACTTGTCTTTGGACATTAGAATGGGAAGTCAATTTCCTGTTAGCATTTGGTACGGCAAAAAGC
>JANHAO010014201.1:0-15443 GCA_026873985.1 Saraca asoca | reverse complement strand
TTCCTGACTGAACCAAACATTTTAGATAAATAACAGTTTCCATTCCCTTTCCTCTCCTTATTTGATTCCATTCCCTTTCCGTTTCAATAGATTGAACCAAACGGGGCCTTAAATATAAAGGATTTCTTTCTTATCACTATAAGTTTCAATTATTTTTCTCCAATATCTATATTTGTATTTTTTAACCTAATCTATAAATAATTTTATTCTTTTTTAAAATATATGTTTGATTTGGGTTACAATGAGTGAGAGAAATGAGAAATTGTCTCATAAAAGGCGTATTCGGCCGAGTAACACTTTTAAATGTTTGATAAATAATTTTTTTATTTTAAGAAATTTTTGTTATTTAATTTAGTTAATTAATTATTTTAAATATTTAATAAATAGTTATTTGAATTAACCTTTTCACCTTAAAAAGTTAAAAAAAATCTAATTTTTTTAATTAATTATTTGATATTTATGATGTAAAAAGACATTATTATTTTTGATCAATTCAAATTTTGACATTTTTGTCATTGTATATTATTTTGATCTTTTTTTTTATTTTTTTTATTAATTTATAATAAATAATAATATGAATAATGACAATAATGATAATTATCTATTTTTAATAAAAAATTTATAATAAATTATAACTATTTATTTTTTAAAATAAAATTTAATAAATAATAGATTATAATGATTTATTTTTTAAATAAAATCTAATAGATAATAAATTATAATTATTTATTTCTTAAAAAATGTAATAAATAATAAATTTTAATATTTTTTTAGAAAAAATCAAATAAATAATATATTAAAATCTAAAATATTATTAAAATAAAAGAATATTCAAATAAATTATAAAATATACTCATATTTTTATATATCATTTTATATATAAATAATTAATAATAAATAATCAATTTTATCAAATATCTTTATATAAATAATTAATACTATGAGTTAGATCAAATCAATTAATTGATCACGTAATCAATTGATTGCTGAACATGTCATTCGAGTAAGATAAATCAGTACATCCTACTGTCATTGTATCTTTGAATAAACGTAGTTCTTTAAACAACAACATAAGCAACAATAGATGTATTCGTCGGGAAAATTTGAGAAATTTGATGCACTCCATTATTCAATTCAATTTCTTTTATCTTCTAATCTGAAAATGAACGTAAGCAAAAATGTAGTTCTGCCTGCTTTCCAAACTGCCAAAGATTGGATGGGCTTTTAGTGAACCTCAAATATGGACCTGCACTGCTCACTATACATTTGTGTTTGACTTTTGAAGGCCCAAATTTTACTGGGCTCAGAGTTCCAACGTTACAAAATAAAGAAAAAGGGAGCTCTAATTTAGTATTTGGGTTGCAGGAGGCCATTGAGTGGTCCTTAATAGGAATGTTCTTTTGGGCCAAGATGGGAATTCGGATGCTTAACCCAAACAAATGCTTGAAGGCCGGCCCAGATCCGTAATTTCCTTTTCTGACTTTCTTCTTCTCCTTGTGTTTCTTTAGACCTGTGAATATACATTTCACATAATTCAATTTGAAATACTTGGTTTTAGGCATAAAATAATGAAGCAATTTGAATATGGACACATTCATATATGTGACGAGATTGTGTGACTATGTTTATATGATTAACTATTTGTCCCATAAATTATCCAAACATCCTGGATTCCTAGTTATCAGACATTTGAGTAAAAGCTTATTAGTATTTCATAATTTATTAGAAATTTATTGAAATCTTCAAGCATTAAGTATAATGCCAGTGTTTCAGACATTAACAATTTTTTTTTATAACAGAAGTAACAAATCATTTAATATACACATCTAACGTTTTAGGTTCGAATTCAGGACATTAAAAATAAGAAAATCTCAAAACAACATCAGATTTAATTGTACTATTAAATATGTTGACAAATTAATTAGTTTAGTTTCAAATGATTAGGGGGAATCCAACCCACCAAGTTATTATAAATCAATTTGAATGCCTTTTCACATTCATACATGTGAATGTGAATATGACAATGTCTAGATATTCTTTTCGTTTAGATTTTAAGATTTAAATATATATATTTAATAAAGTTAAGTATTTATATTCTTGTAAGTGCATTTTGTTTATAAAATTTGACTATATATATAAAAGCAGGAATGCTAAAATGATTCCTTTCACACTTTATTGGTACTAAGTCTGCTAGATTCTCTTCACATTTATCATCACATAAAGGATGACTCGGCACTGTGTCTCACTTCTCCACGCCAAAATTTAGTCATTACGTTAGTCATTACGCACGATTACAAATATATAAATAAACTCAACATATAAAAAGAAGACCTGAAACAGGCAGTCTCAATGGATAACAAAAGAAAAAAGTTAACGACGAAATTGACCCCACAAAATAAATGTAATATTAAATTAATTTTTAATTTTATATTAATATCAAATTAGTTTAATTTTATTTAAATTGACATTAAATTTATTCAAATGATAATATTGTGTTAATATTATGTATTTATGAAGACAATAATTCATTAAATTTGTTCCCGAAAAATTTACTTAATATTATATTAGTCTTCAATTTTGCTTTGACATTAATTGAATTATTTAGTTAGTCCTTAATAATCGAAGGACTCAATCTTCAAAAAAAAAAAAAGGAAAATTTGAATTTTAAGGAATATGTTTTAACACACACTAAATAAAATTTATATTGATAGATATTTTTATAAATTTTCATTAAAAAGTAATTATTAAAATTTTATAATTTTTTATATAAAAAATTTTAAAAAAGAATTTATTGTAATTTTAAATAATAAAATTATAATTTTTTTTATAAAAATTATATACTTTATTACTTTTACGTTAAAATTTTATAAAAATTCATAAAATATTGGGACACGTGTTAGCAAAATGTATATATATTTCTAGAATGGAGACAAATCCACGATTATCACATTATAGAAATCCATGATAATTTCCAATAAATAAAGAGTGCAAGCATTACATCACAAGATTATGCAGGTCGGGTGACGTATCATTCCTACGTCAGCACATAAATTAAGTGGTGGTTGCAATGACTTGACCGATCACCACATATTTGGATATATATATATATATATATATATTTTTATATATTTTGTGATAATGTTACTTACTTGACCTGACCAGTTCTTGGTCTTCCTTGCACTTTACAAGAATGATGTGATCTTTAATCACCGTGCAATTTGAGACCTACATAGCTACATTAACTTTTTCGGTTTTATTTATCATATGGGAGAATATTATGAATTTTTATATAAAGGTTTGTAATTTTTTCTAAAAAAAATTATAAAACATAAAATTATTTAAAAATTATAATTTTTAATAAGACAGTTGTGAAAAATATAAAAAAATTCCACAAAACACATGTTGATATAAAATTTTCTGAAGACATGACACCACAACCCCAAATTTTTGGATTCATTGTGGCCGCCGACCGTTTGTCAATCAACTTTTCTAAAGATGTTGGCATCATCGTTGGGCAGCACAATTTTACACTGCTATTGAGTGTGAAAAGATTAATGCATTCAGAGTTCATCATAGCGTGTCCTCGTGTTTGTGTAGCCACATGTTCCATCAGAGTGATTTAGTTTTAAGATTTTATAAATTTGAAAATGTTTTTAATTCTTTTTAATTTTAGCAGTTTATACAAAAAAATTTAGAAAAAACAATATTCACAAAATCAACTATCTAAATTTATCAAGAATAATAATAAATTATAATAAAATAAAGCATAAAATATAAAAAAAATAAAGATAAAGATAAAGATATTTAAATACAAATTTATAGTGATTTCATATTGACAAAATCATTTCTAAGGCGTATATCAATTTTCAAACTCTTAACCAATCTCAAATTTACTACAATAGCAATTCATTTAAGTTTAGACAAAGATTCAAAGAAGTCTTTACAATAATCACTCAATCATAATCATAATTAAGTACTTTGAGAACCTCAATCAAAAAGAAAAATAAAGAATTCAACTACTTTTTTGCTCTAAGTATGGCTAATCCAAAAAAACTTAGTAATATTTAAAGTGAAAATAAGAAATTTCAAGAACTTAGCAGTTCAAATTATAAATTTAAGCACTAGAAGAATATGTTCACTCAAATTTAACTCAAATTGAAGAGATGAAGTAAAGAATTGAAGTATAGATGAATTGGGTAATACCTGCCTCTTGGAAGTTAGAATTTCACACAATGAGAAAAAATGTGAAATAGATATTTATATTAAGTGAACACGACATAGTGAAATAATTATTATTTGAAAAATTAACTCATGCAATTAGAATCGCAATCATAATCGAAAATTCACATTTTATATTTTTAATTAGAATCACATAATCCAATTTTGAAAACTTAGTCTCAAATTGCAAAAAAAAATAATATAAATGCTAATTCAAATCACCTTAAATTATAAAATTTTTGCTAGTCCTGAGATGCTTGTGATCAGAACTGCAAAAGTTAGTGCAAATACCTAATTCAAATCACTAGACAAACTTCGCTTATCCTGTTTTCACGATCATGAGTGTAAAAGCTCTGATTCAAATTGTAGGCATGGAGTTTGAAAAATAATTTTAAAATCATTTCAAACCTTATGATTTAAGCTGAAAAACAATTCCAAAATAAAAGAATATAATACATCATTTAAGAATATATTAGAATATTTTTAGTGAAAATTTTCAAAATTTTTTTGAATCAATCATGAGGCAAACCTTTTAAAAAAGATTTCAAAATTTGAGCTAAATTCTAAAAAAGTTAAATTTTTACAATTTTAACTAAATAAAGTCTAAATTAAGTATTTAATAAGAAATTCAATACTATCCAAGATTAATCCATTGAAATTAAACTAAATAAGCTTAAAAAATTATTTATTGTCATTAAAACACAAATTTACTTAATTTAAAAAAATAAGGGTCGAGGTTAACAATCTCTTTCCTTTTTTATAATGACAAACAATTTTGAAGTTTGATAAGAATCAATTAATAAATATTAACTAATAACACAGTTAAACAGAAAAAGATCAAGACTCCCCCTAAAAATAATAACTCTCCCCCTAAAGGCATGCAAAACAATGTTAGCACACAAACAAACTTTCTAAAATATATAAATACTTTCTCTTTTGAAATATTAAAAAGAATAAATCAAAAGATTAAATTAAAGAGATTTGAATGTAGATTTATATTAAATTTTCTAATTTCAAATTGTTTTAGTTAATAATGTGAGGTAAAAGATGGGAAGACATGATTGAAGAAAATTAAATTTATTAAAGATTAAATTAAATAAAAAAATTAAATTAAATTGTGAAAAGACGTAAGTTAGCAAGTTATAGTTAAAATAAAATGGAGTGAGTAACCCGTGCATTGCGCAGTCGCAAGAAAGAAGTCAGTCCACCAAGCAAGGCAGTGAAGCTTGGAATTTGTGGAACTGTTTCTTTGGGGAAAATAAACTGGAAATTGGTTCAGACTTGGAAAAAATGGATTACTTTCCAAGTCAATCAATAAGATGACAGAAGAGTAGGTATCCAAAAGTTTTAAAATCCGTAAAATGACAGAAAAGACCGGCAAGTTCAAAATTTCCAAGGCCTGAATTGGAATATTGGGGAAAAAAAAAAGGGATGAATGATGAGAAGAAGTGATGAAATGGTTTAGGTCATTAGTGATACGTAATCAGATCATATACTTTTCCACATGTTACGGTGTTATATGCAAATGGATTCAAAACGTACAATCATAATTGATGAATGATTAAGTTTTACCCTACAATTCATACGGCAAAGCATAGATAATTCTCCGGGAAAATCCACTTCATATATATATATATATATATATATAAATAATTTGCTTTTATGAGAAATTTGCTTAAACTTGACATATTCGTTATTTGATATATAAAATTTTGAGAAAAATATTTTTATTTTTTTTAATTTTCATAAAATTACACTAAATCTTGTTTTAGTTTTAAAATGTATTTAATTTTATTTTGAAATGTAAAACAATGTTATATTTAATTTTAAATTTGAATATTTTATAAAAAAAAAGACGAGAAAAGATAATTATACAATTCAAAATTAATAATATGAGATTCATATTTTAAGTATTTTATAATAAAATATATGTTTTTATTAAGTTGTAATAGCTGAAATATGATTGATTAAAAAAATTAAATTTTGATGTAAATATAACATTTTTTAATTATTTGAACTTAATTAAAACTTACATTTACTCAAAAAATACTTAGAATATTTTGTGTTGCTTTATTTGATTTTATAGTCATCTATTCTTATCATTTATTGGTAAAATATTTAAATTTAGATTTAAATATAATTTTTTTATATTTTAAATGAGGTTTAAATAGGTTTTAAAATTAGAAGAGATGTTCATATAATTTTTTTCTCTAAAATTTTTTTAATACAGTAATAATATCAATATTTTAATATTAATGCGTACTAAATTTTAATAGAAAAATATTTTAACCTCTCACGAGTCTTAATAAAATTCTGTGGATCTTCTCTCTAATTTCAAAACTTACTTAAAGCTCTCTTAGAATATAAAAAAGATACTATATTTAAATCTATGTTTAAATTTTTTATCGAGAAATGTTTAGAAAAAATAATTATATAATTCAAATTTAATAATATAAAATATTTTAAATATTTTGTAGTTAAAGATATATTTTAATTAAATTTAAATAATTAAAATATGACTAATAAAAAAATTAAATTTTGATGTAAGTATAGTACATTTTTTATCCATTTAAGTTTAATTAAAACAAATATTTAATTATAAAATAGTTATAATATTTTATATTATTTTATTTAAATTTATAATTATCTTTTCTTATTATTTTATTGATAAATTTGGATTTAAATGTAATAATTTTTTTATATTTTAAAAGCAATTTGAATATATTTTAAAACTAGAGAAAATATTCATATAATTTCATTAAAATTCAGGAGAGATTAAAGAATTTTCTTTAAATTCTAATTATAATCTTGACCTTATTATTATTGTTGTTATTTTTATTGTTTAATGGGATATTGCTTTGATTTTTTTTTTTTATAATGGTTAAGTAGTGCTTAGATCACCATTCCTTTTTTTTTTTAATAATTAATCTTTCTAATTCAAATAAAAATATGTCATTAATTTAGGGAAAAAGGAAGAGGTGGGGTTCATCCAGCGTAATAAAAATCTAACCCATGATATTCACGTGTAGGCGTCATCGCAGATTGATTAAAAGCAATTAATAGTTTTTATCTAATCCATTTCTAATTAATTGAAAATGCATAAGAAATTTAAGGTTAAATCTAGCCCATGACATTCACGTGTAGGCGTCATCGCAGATTGATTAAAAGCAATTAATAGTTTTTATCTAATCCATTTGTAATTAGTTGAAAATGCATAATAAATTTAAGGTTAAATTATTATGCTATTTCATATAATTTCACTCCATTTTTAATTAGGTTTTGTAACTTAAAAATTTTAAATTAAATCTTTATATTTATTTTTTTTATCTCTAAGTAAATACTTACTTTTATTTATTTTTTTTAGATTTTATTAGCAATTGTCCCTCATATATAATGATCTATTAGTGATTTATACAGTGAAAGATAAAAATTTTATTATTTTTTTTAAAATGAAATAATTTTACAAAATACCTTAATTTTGTCTAAATTATTTGTCATTTAATACAAATAAAAGTTGTATGAAAACTTTACATTAATAATCATTTAATCATATCAAAAGAGTGTTGTCCACACATATCAATTATCAATAATATATAATAGAAAAATGACATAAAATATCTAATTAGAAATGAAAAATAAGTATAGCTACCCAATTTAAAAATTTTAAATTTTGATGATTTAATTAAAAATTAAACGAAATTATAGAGAATAAAAAAGTAATTTAACTTAAATTTAATTGGTCACAGAGAATTAATATGAGTACTCGTTTTTTGTTATTATTGTATGCCCAATTTCAATCACATTATTTTACAACCTAGATGTTTCGGGAAAAAAAAATTAAATCTTATTTTTTGAATTTCATGGTACTTCAATCCTAGTGACATATCTATAAAGTGCATAAACTTGAGTATACAAAAACAAATGAAGCTTTTTGTTACATAAAATTTTATATTATACTAAGCAATCTAGTTATATATTAGTTACTATATATATATAAATTTAAAGTTTATTCATAATTTAATTCATTCTTGTCAACAAATTTTCCTAAAACTAATTCTTTTATCATTCATAATTGAAATATATATATATATATATATAAATCAATAAAAATTAAATTACATCCTATTATGAATCAATAAATATTTTTGAACTATAAGATCCTTTTTAAATTTTTTTGTAAAAATTCATCGATATTTAATCATTGAAAAAATAAAATCATATTTAACTAATAATTTGTAATTAAATTCAAAGAGTTAGGGATGGATTTTGAAATTCTGTTCACATATTATAATCATGTGCTGGTGACCTCTCTTAAAGAGCCTAAAGAAAAATAAAGACAAAAGTACGAAACTTGGAATTTAAAGTTAGAAATATGAATATTGTGGACATAATTTATGAACTGGAGCCATCTTTGATGCTGCAAATTAAATAGGAACACTTAGCATCAACGGGGCCATTAGTTCCAACTTCAAGTCAAAATTATATTCCTTATTTTTTTAACCTTCTCTTTTCCTTCAATTTACGCGTTAACTTTAACTTTTTCCCCACTAATTGCCGCTCCAATTTTAAGAAATCTATTAAAATTGATTTTATTTGCCGACCATTTCTCTTGTGCCTATCATAAGTTTTTTTTTTTTATATGAAAATGGAATCTTTAAAAGCATTAAACAAAAATAATAACATATTTCATATTTTCAATTATTGGAGTCAGAAATTTTAGCTTAAGAAGATCTAATATCAAATTTTTTTTAAAAAAAATAATTTAAAATTATTATACATAAAAACAAAAATATCAAAATTTTTGAGGGATCGAAACTCAACTTGCCGTGTTTATTCATGAATGCGTGTTTATTCATGGACAAGATTTCTAATTTGTCGGAGAGTTTGCTGATCGACAAAATATGATACATTTACCTGTGAACTTTAATGATTTGATTTCTTGGTTGCTTTAAAATATACTCCACTGACTTGTTCAAATTCGTTAATATTAGTTCCGCTAGTTTTAAAATAAAGAAAATATACATAAAATTTTGTATGGAGTTTTCAATAAAATTATGTTTCGTTTCACATAAAAATATGATACATAACATAAGGTTAAACATGTTTTTATTTCGTTTATTAGGTAATTATTTTTTCAGTTTTTAACAATGTTTTCAAATCAATTTTTGGATGAATCCAGACTAATCTCCTTTTGTGTTCTGTAAGTTGTCAAATATTTCAGTCTTATACCTCGAAGGTTTAGTGTTAAAAAAAGAAAAAAATTGTGCAATATTCACGTCATTCATCTTCAAAAAATTACCTCATTTAATTTTTTCAGAAACGATCTTTGAAGTAATTTCTAAAGAAGATGAGGATTAATTGAAACATGTGAGTCTAGAAATGTAACTTCCACCTAACTTTCCTTTTGTCCTTCACAAATTAAATAGTATGATGTTAACTTATTTATAATGAAAAATCTCTTCTATTTTGTACCCAAAAAAAAAAAAAAACCTTCTGTTTAAACCACATAAAATTCATCAGGAAGATGAATTTTGATAATACTTTGATAAATAAAGTTATAATGGGAGTAAAGTTATTGACATGTGAAATAAATTCCAACGAAATTCCGTCAATTTTAATTTGATTTATAAATCTGAAAGTTTAAGATAAAATTTATAAATAAATTTTTTTATTTACATAAATCTAAACATTTTCTAATATGAACTTATTTATAAATTAATAAATTTTCTTTTTGGGGGAAAGTGCAACACTGGCTAGAAGGGCCGAGCTTCCTGGATAAGAAGCAAAAACCAATAACACGGTCAAGAAACAAGAAGACCAAGTAAGATGCTTTGTGTTTTGTTTACACAAAAGATGAAATACGGAGGAAATCTAACCAATAACGAACCGACACCTCAAAGTCAATGACATAAAATTAAGGTCGTTAATGGTCCTTCATATTTTCTATCTAAGCTTGACCTTGAAGCCACCGCCCTGAAATTCTTTCCAACAATTAATCCACATGTTGCTTTCTTATCTCTCCAATCCGCGTTAGGAAAACCAATTTTCATTAGTAGTTTCCTGCAGCTTTCCTAGAGCTAACCCCAGAAATAATATTCGAAATAATGATTTCTGATCTCTATATATATGTATTTTTCCGTCTTTGTTGAAGAAATCTCATCTTATTCTGACTTCATATATTCCACCATCTCTTGGTTCGTAGTTTTAACACCAAAATGTTTCTGCAACTAATGGAATCAACATGCGTGGATACATCTCTCAATCTCAATGTCAGTCCGTCTCAGCACATCGACATTGCGGTTCGTAATTCCAACTTCAATATTCATTCTTTTCTGTATTTTTAATGAACAGTTTAACCTTCTGATTAGGCAATTAATATTATTGTGAAAATCGAATTAGCTTAAAAATGCAACTGTGGGGTTGAATTCTTAATAAACTTGTGTTATTTTGGCCCAAAGCCACCATTTGTTTCATGCTTTTATATCGTTTTGCTGACATGAAATAAGTTGTCTGATATTCAGGCAGATGTTTTGTTTGAAGAGCTGAATCGTTTAAGTAGCGAGAACAAAAGGCTAAGTGAGAGGTTGACCCAAATGTGTGAGAGCTACGATGCTTTGCAAAAGCATCTGGAGGAAGTGATGAACAAGAAAAGTTGTGAAGAAGAAGCAGCACAGTTGATGAGAAAGAGAAAAACTGCTGGGAATGACAACTGTTTGAATATGGTTGAACATATTATTAGTGGTAATTATACAGAGTGCAGCACCAGTCATGAGGAAGAATCAAGCAAAAGGCCAAGAATAAACCCAACCGCCCCGAGGGTTTCAAGATTTCTTGTGCGGACTGAAGCATCTGACACCAGCTTAGTGAGTTCCCTCAATCATTTTAAACACATTCATTAAGATATAAACTTGTGTAGCTCTCCATCTCACAAACTCTAGATTCTAGGTCTATATATACTTGTCTTTTGTTTGTTACTTTCCTTCAAGAACAGTAATTAAGTTTATAAGTCAATTTACATATCTTCCTGGTACTTGCCAATAATGTTTTCTTTCCCTATATTTTGGTAATATATACAGTATGTAAGGGATGGATATCAATGGAGGAAATATGGTCAGAAGGTGACAAAAGATAACCCATCTCCTAGGGCTTACTTTAGGTGCTCCTTTGCCCCAAGCTGCCCGGTGAAAAAGAAGGTAAATCAATTATGTAAGATGATGAATTTCATCAAGAAACAAGATTTACAGAATTTTTTAAAACAATATTATTAATATAGGTGCAAAGAAGTGTAGAAGATCCAGATGTGTTGGTGGTAACATACGAAGGACAGCACAACCACGCTGATGAAGCTGGATTACCAGTGGTGTCACAATTGATGAATGCAAGAAATACAAATGGAGACTCAACAAGGGTAGATGACCAAGTCCACTCAGCACAAAAGTCCAAATTGGAGCAGTTTTTATTGATTCAACAAATGGCCGCTTCTTTGACAAGAGATCCCAATTTCACAGCAGCACTAGCTACCGCCATTTCATCTAGGATCCTAGACTAGACCAACCCTATTCTATTCATCAATATATGAGGATCTGATTTTCAGGATACATATATATGACTTTATTTATAATCTGTTTGGATAAAGAGAATTAAGTACATCATCAACTACTTGATCAAGCTACTTCTTAATTTAATCAGGTTTTGTTTTACCAAAAAAGTAGATTTGATTTTAAAAGAGAAACTGCTAACCCCTGCAACGCAATATACTTGTTCAAAGCTTTTTCTAGAACATGTTTCATTTGAGATGCTTGAAATCTTCCATAACTCAACTCTCAATATTTTATATTCTACATTAAATTTAAGGTTTTTCGATGAGATAATAAATAATTTTATATTGATATAAAATTTTTATAAAATTTTGTGACAATAATATATATATGATTAATATTTTAAATCTAAATATCGATTTTGTATAAGAAATTTATTTCATAAAATTTTTTGTAATAATAAAAGCATAAATTTAGTTGATACCGATATCAATTAATCTCAACCATATACAATAAAATCTCTATAAATTAATAACTTCTATTAATAATAATTTTTTTGGTCCTAACTTGGGATAATGAGCTAAATTAATAATTTTAATAAAATAATAAGATAATAATTTTTTTAAAAACCTTACATAACCCCTTGGTTCCATTTATATCATAAATTAATAATTCAATCAATTACATATCATATTTTTCTAAAATATGAGTTTATTATTATTTATTTTTATTTAAATTTAAATTTAACTTAATCTCATCTCTAATTTTTCTTATTGCATCTAAAAGCTCTAGAGTTGAATTCTCAATTTACAATAAGAAATTATAAAGAGTTATTAATACTTTGAGTGCTTCCTTTTGCGTAACAGGCTCCAAAGCTACTGTACAATCCTTAGCTTCATCATCAGCAAGATTTTTAGTTATATTAGCAACAATTTCTTCTAAATTTGGGACCTCTAAACTTGTATCATTTTCACTAGGATAATTCAATACGTAATTTACATCTATTTAATTATGATAGCCCAAATTATTGATTATCGTCTTAAGTTCATCAATATCTTTTTCATTTAAAGGATCATTTAAGTTCTTTGAGATAATTTCTTTTACAAAATGATTTTTGCAATGTAGAAAATAATTCACTATAGTCTTTGCATGAACATCTGTTGTCTAAGCTGAGTCTGCAAAATTGATTGCATCCAAAACATTTATCTTTTTTGGATTATTTTGCCCCAATTCATAATCCTCCAAAAATTTGCAATGAAATCTTCTACAATAATGCATCTTGAAATTTCTTATTATCTCTGCATCACATGGTTAGATTTTTGATATCATGTTGGGTGGCAAAAAGAATAGCTCAACATTTTGTTATCCTTCAATATTCTTTGGATGGGTTGGAAAATTATCTATCATCAAGAGAAATTTTCTTCCTTGCATTTTGTTGTCAAGCCATCGACCATATTTCTTAAAAAGTATTGTAGTCATCCATGATCTTTTGTTGGTACTATATTGACAATTCAAAGAATTCATGTTTACATTTTTGAAACAACGTGATTTTGCATGCTTTCTAATGATCCATAGAGAAATTTTTTCTGAGCTATCTTCATTACAACAAACAACATTGTAAACCTTTCTTTGTTTTGTTTTTTTTTTCTTCAGGTTGCTTTGTTTCAAAAAAGTGATCAGGTTGCAACCTATAAAACAATTTTGTTTCATTCATATTAAAAATATCTTTCATGACAAATTGATCTATTTTTCCCTTACAGGCTCCAATTTCTTCCCATGTCTTGTATATCAATTGACCCACTTTCTCCAAAATATCAAAATGATTTAATTCTATGTCTTAATTTGAACTTCTCAAGCCAGCCTTGTTTGAGAAAAGTTGAATTTTGAAATCTCTTCAGGATTTAATATTTTCATAGTCTCTTTTACTTTTTCCAAAATTAGCTTGCCTATTATATTCACACGATCTTGGTGTTAAATAAACCACTCATAAACAACCTTCTCTATGTCTGAAAATTTTGATGGTTTATATTGTTTAAACTGATCGCTTTTTTTTACATCAATTGAGAGATACTCTGATGATCATTTGAATGTATTTGATATTATACCTTAATTAACTGTTAGGTGAAAATTTTCAGAAATTCATTACTGCGATTCTTTTTGAGTGCATGTGGGATGCTCTCTACTATACTCACATAATGCTTTACGCATTTGATCAATCATGGTTGATTTATGAACACCTTTTAGATGGGAAGTCATATTTAACAATGAAATATAAGAAGACTTTGTATTTGTTTATTATATACGAAGACTTCTTGGTTGTTTCCGTACATAATATTATTAGTCTGATTCATTATCAGCATTTAATAAAATGGAAGTGGACGTATATTGTTTAGTATTTCTTAGTCTTTTTGATCTCTTGATAATAGAAAAATGATACCAATTACATTGAAAACATTAATACAATTAAATTATACTTGCAAATCAAGTAGATATGGATTGATTTATATTTCATAGACTTTTAGCATCCTTTTATTAATAAAATAATTTATATTTTTATAAAATAAAATAAATTTTTGATTGATTAAATGAGTATTACTTTGAATTATAAATACACACAATAAATTAATAAATTATTAATTTATTATTTAATTAATACCTCTTTAAATTAATAGAATTTGTATAGTTCTAATATTATTAATTTATAGAGCTTTTACTTATGTATGGGTATGTGGTATTTTTTTTTTAAATATTTGACAGTATTTTCACATGTTCTCTTCTCATTTTTATATCAAGCTTTCTTCAATTTTTCGTATTTTAGCTTAAATTTCATTTTTAAATGAAATAATCAATTTTTACTTTTTCATAGCAGAGGAAGCCATTCAAAACTTAAAAGTTAATTTCGAATTTCTCTAGAAGGGGTCTTGGTCTACTTTTTTAACATTTCTGAATCACGGGAGTCTACTTTTTATCCTTTTTTAGGTACCGTGCTCAACCAAGATTTGAATGCTTTTATTGCTTCACGATACTTATTTGAGCCATTCCACCAAATAGACCAATTAAGTATTTACACCCTGATTTAAAATTACAATTACAATTACGTTATAATTCATAAAATTATAAATAAATATAAAATTATATTCCTAATATGATATTATAATCTGTGAAAAATTACAATAAAAAAATCAAGTATAATAATCATACTGTACATAATTAAGAATCACAATTCAAAATTATGATTTCAAGTTTTGTATGTAGAGTTACATAAACTTATAATTAATTATGTGTTATATAGAGGTAATTATAAATTTTACGCGGAGTGAAGGGTGGGTTGGAGAATTTTTTATAATAAAATCAATACTACATGTATATTAATTAATTAGTTAATCATATTAAATAAATATGATTATATGTATTAATTTATAGTTAATTTGATGCTTCCAAGAGGGACAAAAGAGAGTTGAGCTCGGGATAGATAGATATCATGCATCAATTTAGGACCCGTTTGGGAAAACAGCTTAATTAAACACTTATGTTTATAAGATTCAATAAACTCTTCTTTATAAGCTTTTTCATGAAACTTATCAAAATAAGTTCAAATAAATTTATTGAAAGGTCATAAGTTATTTTCATAAGTTTAAACAAATACCTAAATTTTTTATCTAAAGTGCTTATATTATAAGATAAGCT
>JANHAO010014200.1:0-15450 GCA_026873985.1 Saraca asoca | reverse complement strand
AATAAATTTTATCCCACAAGAATTTTTATTATATTAGTATAATTAATTAGGATAAAATATCGAATTATATTTCTTAATTTACCCAAAAGAATTAAGGAAAGGAACATAATTTAATAGTTTTATCATGCAACTAAATAAATCTAATTGAATTAGGATTTTAGCCCACAAGCAAGTTTTATGTCACTAGATTTATTATTTTTGTGCATGATTTACATTGGTAAATCATGATTTATCTCTTTAGTCTCAAAAATTTAGTTTGTAAGTGTTATGAGTATATTTAGGACCATATGAAATGGCTGGCAAAAGCCTAATAAATGAGTCCAACTAGAAAAGGCCCAGCTTAACCAAAAACTAAGGTCGCTCAACAAGGGCACCAAATCACCAGCCGTGAGCTTAGGGCACAGGACGAGGCCAAGGTTGTAATCCCAGCTCGCTCTAGCTAGAGATGAGCCTCAGCTCGTTGGTTTAAACAGGCCACCTCAACTATCTTTCATAAGGCACGCTAATTAAACCTGAGAATGGGACTAACTTACATGGCCAACAGGTTACCCAGCACGAGCTCAGAATGCCAAATGAGCTATCCCATGCATGGGTATGGACCACCAAAGTCTAGTATGTAACCAGAGGCATATACTTCTAACTGATAAGTCAGCCCCCCAAAATCGACAATGATTTGCCTAGCGTTTATTACCCAGTGAGGCAAAAAAGATAGATTTACAACTTACTAAATTACATTTGTAACCCCTGCCTCTATAAATAGGGGAAAATCATTATAGAAGAGGAGGAAAAAGACATATGCAGAAACTTTGCTAAAAAATAGTGAGATTTATGTCCTATTACTCTGTTAAGATATACAAAGAAGAACCATACAACTGAAAATACTATAACTGTGGACGTAGGCCTTGCACTTTGGCTAAACTACATTAAAAAGCTTTTGGTGTCCATTATTCTTCCTCTCTTTCAATCTCTTCCTTCCATATTCAGAGTCACAATCTACAGTTTGGAGATTCACTGAACTTCCACAAGTTGATCGAATTTTACCATTAACATTTTGGCGTTAGAAGAAGGGCCCAAACTACTTGTCTGTTGATTCACAAACCAACTGCAATGGCAAGAAGGAGAACAACCAAGAGTCCAAACGCCACCGTTAACCAGCCAGGTGGTCATGCAAAACAACAGTGGAATGCACTAGTAGACAGAAACCCACTTCTAGCAAGCACTTCTTCTATTCCCACCATCAGCTAGCCTATCTCTATTCCCTCAGGGGCTAACGGTATATAAGCACTGCATCAGTGTCAAAAAGCACTTGAGAATACGGTCAGGAGACTTGTCAATGCAGTCATAGTGATAGCCTAAGCACACACCCAAAGGATTCAATGACAGGTTGAAGCTGCTATGATTAGGAGAGCGGTTCGGAAGCCACAAGGAGAGGTATTGGCCTAGAAAGAGAGGCAAGCTAGAGAAGGGCCTCAACAAGCCAACTCAGCTCACCCCACCAATTTGTGACCTAAATTTGAAGGTTGCCAAACTCACAAGCATGATGGAAATCAGCGACATTGGAGCTCGCATCATATTAAAGGCTTGAACGCAGGTCGTGGTAGTATTAGGAGTCGACGATCTGAAGCTCAGGACTCAATGATCGAAGAGTTGCTTTAAAGGGTGTAGTAGCTAGAAAAATGACCTACGACCTTAGGCCGCCAAGATAGTGATGAGGAGAGGACAACATTCACGAGGGAGATTGAGACAAAGCCTCTTTCTCATAGGTTTAAGATCTCAAACATCCCACAGTACAATGGGGACAACGACTTGTATGACCACATGGATGCATTCAATGTCCAAATGGATCTTCAGACCACCAATCCATTAGTCAAATGCCATGTTTTCCCTACCACCCTTGGAGAAATACCTCAGATGTGGCTCAAAAATCTCCCAGCTTGCAGCATTAATAGTTAGAAAGAATACTAGAGGAGATTCCTTAACCAATATAAGGTGCTAAGAAGACTGCTCACACGATTCTGTCACCTCACAATAGTCTTTCATTGGAGAGATGAATCATTGAAAGACTATATCACCTGATTCAAGCACGAGGTCAGTAATGTAGAAAATCCCTCAAATGAAAGCATCCTCATAGCGATCTCGGCTGAACTTTACAAGGACGAGAAACTATATGAGAGTATATATAAGTCTCCAGTGAAAGACTTAGGTGAATTCTATGAGTGAGCCGTAAGGAAATTAGGTGGTAAGAGATTTTTAGCTCAAAGAAGCCCAACCAGAAGGATGAGGCTAGTCATTCCAATTGAAGCAAAGAGAGAAGTAATAGCAGGAATAATAGAGAGGGTCAGAAGGATGGCTCTGATGGCCAAGCCGTAAAGAAGGCCAGGGGTGAGTGACCACAATGCCAAGGTCTATGATAGCTATAGTGTCCTATTGGATACTCCAAACAGGATATTTGCAACAAAGAAGGATAAGGAGGACTTTGGGAAGCCCAGACCCATAAGGACTCCCCCCGAGCATAGGAACAGAAATAAGTTTTGTGCCTATCATAATGAGGTCAGGCATAATACTTTGGAGTGTTGGGTGCTTAAAGATTCCATTAAGGATCTCATCAAAAGAGGTCGCTTGAGGGATTATGTGGTATGACCTTCGGGATAGCGACCTCCATGGCCCCAGCAACCAGTGCAACACCAGTGTCAGTAGACTTTTGAACATGAGGAGGCACCCTTGGCGAGGACCATATTCACCAGCCATAGTGGGCTTCACATTACAGGCACTTCAAACAAGTTGCACGACCCCTATGTGTAAGAGGTGAGCCACATCCTGCTCTCAAGTCATGTAGAACATGAAAGACTCGCCAAGAAAGTGAGAATAGCCTCAGATAGCATCACCTTCATGGAAAAAGATGCACAAGGAATACACTTTCCCTACAATGATGCATTAGTTATTTGAGCTAGAATAGGTAACGATGAGGTGCAGAGAATAATGGTTGACACTGGTAGCTTGATGAATGTTATGTTTAAGGGGTGCTTCAAGTAGATAGGAGTGAACATGAGCCAGTTGAGGCCTTCCTTTGAGCCCCTCCACGGCTTCACAGGAGATGAAATATTACTAATAGGGGCAAATCAAGCTCCTAATTACTCTAGGAAACTTAGATCATGAAGTTACTATCCTAGTAGACTTTTTGATCATAAACTACCCCTCAGCATATAATGTGGTACGGGGTTAACCTGTGATGAATGACCTGGATATGGTCATGTCAACTAGGATACTTACCATCATATTCCTAATGCCTAACAGAGTCGGATGTGTGTGAGGAGAATAGCACATAGCCTGACACTGCTATAAGGATATGGTTAAGCTCAGAGTAAGAGGAAAAAAGGTTAATATGGTATCTGGTGGAGAACCACAAGCCATGAGCACAATAGAGGTCAGCCAAAACCTCAACCCCTGCGAGGTGGATACAAATTAAGTTACTAGCTAGATAGAAGAGCTCAAAGACGTGCAGGTTAGTGAGGTAGATGCTAAGAGATGCCTCAAGCTAGGGGTTTGGATATGAAAACATAGTTAACTAAATTTCTTAAGGTGAATCTGGATGTCTTCACCTGAAATCACGAAGACATGGTAAGAATTGATCCCGAGGTTATGTCACACAAACTTAACATTGACTCCTTCATAAGCCAGTTAGCTAAAAAAAAAGACCTATGACTGCCAAGTATTATGTTGCTCTGAAGGAGGAGGTAAATAAGCTTCTAGCCTATAAGTTTATCCAGGAAGCTTATTACCCGACTTAGGTAGCCAATCCTGTACTTGTGAAGAAGAAGAATTTGAAATGGAGGATTTGCATTGACTTCACAGACCTTAATAAGGCATGTCCAAAGAATAGCTTCCCCTTGTCGAGGATTAATTAACTCGTGGATGCAACAACAGGGCACTAACTCCTTAGTTTCATGGATGCCTACTCGGGCTATAACCAAATCCCCATGGACACATAAGATGAGGAACACACCTCATTTATCACTAACTGCTGACTATATTATTATAAAGTGATGCCTTTTGGACTAAAAAATGTGAGGGTGACCTATTAATGGTTGGTGAATATGATGTTCAAAGAATAAATCAGAAAAATAATGGAAGTATATGTGGATGATATGTTAGTAAAGTTTGAGCATGTTGCTAACCATGTCCGTGATCTAGAGGAGATATTCCAAACTCTGAAGAGGTATCAAATGAAGGTGAATCCACATAAATATGCATTGGGGGTTGCTTCAGGAAAGTTCCTTGAATTTATGGTAAACAATAAAGGAATTGAAGTAAATCTGGAGAAAATCAAGGCACTTATTAATATGAGATCCCCGATCAGAGTCAAAGACATACAAAGTCTAAACGATCAAATCATAGCCCTTAGCAGGTTCATTTCAAAAGCCATGGACAAGTGCATCCTCTTCTTCAATGTGCTAAAGAAAGCAAAATGCTTTGAGTGGACTGAATAGTGCGAGATTGCTTTTCAGCAGCTGAAGGAGTACATAGGATGAGCTCCTCTCTTTTCCAAACCAAAGGAAGGAGAGAAGCTCATCATTTACCTGGGAGTGTCTTAGCACGCTCTCAGTGTAGCTCTAATACGAGAAGAAGGTGGAGCTCAATTCCTGGTCCATTATGTTAGCCAAAGGCTGTAAGATGCCGAAACAAGGTACTCACCAATGGAGAAACTTGCTTACAGCCTGGTGATGGCATCAAGGAAGTTGTGACCCTATTTTTAGGCACACAGTGTAAAGGTGCTCACTCGATTCCCACTCAAGCAAGTTTTCCAAAAAATGGATACCTCGGTTGCCTGCTTAAGTAAGCAATGGAGTTGGCCCAGTTTGATATAGAATACAAGCCCATACCGACAATCAAGGGGCAAGCCTCAGTGGATTACATTACAGAATTCACAAGGCCCATGGAAAAAGAAGTGGAGACTGTAGAATGTCAGTATTGGGAATTGTATGTTGACGGATTATCAAGTGAGTAGAAAGTTGGGGCAGGAGTGCTTCTGATTAGCCCTGAAGGATACAAGATCCTTTATGCTTTTAGATTTGGCTTCTAGGCCATGAATAATGAAGTAGAGTATAAGGCATTACTAGGAGGGCTTCATCTCGCAAAAGAGATGTGAGTTGAAAATTTAAGGATATTTAACGACTCCCAGTTCATTGTCTATCACATTCGAGGTGAATATCAGACGAGAAGGTTAAAAATGGTTATTTACCTTTGAAAAGTTCAAGACCTGCTTGGCTTATTCCAATGCTACGAGGTCAATCAGATTCCACAAGCTCAGAACTCTCATACAAATGCATTAGCTCGTCTAGCCACAACTAGGGATACAGATTTCTTAGGAGCGATCCTAATGGAGTTTCTTCCATTACCAAGCACATATCAAAAGGATGTTGTGATGGCAATTGGCATGGCACCAAACTTGTGGATGGGCCTAATCATTGATTACCTACAAGATGGTAAGTTACCCGAAGACAAGTTGGAAGCATGCCATTTACAAGCTTGAGCAGACAAATACTGCATCAGTGACGACATGATATATAAGAAAAGATTCTCAACTTCACTATTAAGGTGTATAGGTAGCCTTGACTATGAAATTGTCTTGAAGGAAATCCACTCCGGTCATTATGGAAACCATGCTGGGGGGCTATCTCTAGCTCAAAAAGCACTTTGGCAAGGATACTATTGGCTGACACTGAAGCAAGATGCCATAGACCTCATGAGGAAA
Source organism: Saraca asoca (assembly GCA_026873985.1). Lineage (NCBI taxonomy): Eukaryota > Viridiplantae > Streptophyta > Magnoliopsida > Fabales > Fabaceae > Saraca > Saraca asoca. Next base: position 9,698 of record JANHAO010014200.1, on the reverse strand, counting down.
TGTGACAAGTGCTAGATGTTCACTAAAGTCCCACGAGCTCTGCCAGCCTACCTGCAATAGATGGTCAATCCATGGCCCTTCATGATTTGGGGCATGGACCTGATTGGACCACTCCTGACATGTCACAGGAATTGCAAGCATGCAATAGTTGCTGTTGATTATTTCACTAAGTGGGCAGAGGCAAAAGAACTAGCATAAATCTCTTTGCAAAGATTGAAAAGTTTATAAGGGGCAACATTATTTGTAGATTTGGAGTCCTTTAGCAGATCATGACTGACAACGGAACCTAATTTAACAGCAAGCAATTCATCAATTTCTGTAATGATCTCAAAATTGTGAAGAGTTCTTTAGCTGTAGACCATCCTCAAGCTAACGGACAAGCTGAGGTTGTTAACAAGATCATCGTTGGAAGCCAAAAAGGGAGTATGGGTAGACGAGCTATAAAAGATACTTTGGGCTTACAGAACCACAGCTTGCAACACCACTGGTCAAACCCCCTTTTCAATGGTATATGGATTTGAGGCCATGATCCCAACAAAATTTGAAGTAACTTCACAATGACAAGCAATATTCAATCCAAAAGATAATAATCAGCTGCTCACTACAAGCCTCAACCTTGTAGAAGAGATCAGAGAAATAGCCTGCCTCAAGGTCATAACCCATTAATAACGGGTTGCGGATACTAAAATCGAAAGGTCCAAGCTTGAAGCTATAAAATTAGAGATCTCATGCTATGCCTTATTCTGCCTAGAGCTCACAAAGCTAGTGATGGGACACTAGGCCAAAACTGGGAAGGCCCATACGTAATTAAAGAAAACTTAGGAAATGGAGCTTATTGCTCGATAAATGTAAATGGGGCTAAAGTTTCTCGAGCCTAGAATATTGAACATCTTCAGCTGTATTATCAATAAATTCAAGCTTGGCTCAGTATTTTGTATTATTATTTAAATCTCAATAAAGAGGCCCAAAGTTATCTCCTTTGATCCTATGTTTGTTGTAAATCCTCTGATAAATGCTACTCATAAAGTAAGCTGATCTTAGAATAATCCAATCAGTACTTAGTTTGGTCGTGCTTAGGCTAACAACTTGACCAATACTTAGATAAACCACATTTAGGCTACCAGCTCGACCAGCTATCTTAGGAACTATAAGGGCCACCACCTACTAACCTAACATTTAAGCACGAAGCCACGGTTTGCTAACAAAGTATACGGTTATTTTACTTGGCAAAAACTCAGGAGGTTAATCAACTAGAGAAAACAACAAAGTTAAATAGATTCATTTCAAAAGTAAATAGTTCATCAAAAAACAATTACTCTTATTATGAATAATTTATCTAGTCAGAATACAATCAAAGTATTCAAAAATAAAAGTGCGAGGCTAGGATGCAGTTGCATGATCTATGGAGAGGTCGAAGGCCTGGATGAGTCCTGAAAGGTCAGAGAGTTGGTGAAGGGCACGAGCAAGTCTTCTAACATTTGTTCTTCAAACCCCACTATGGCTCTTTCCTTAACCTACAAGCTGCCTTCAACCTGAGTATCACGCCGAGCAAGAGAACCCTTACCACCAATTTTTACACCTGGAGTTGAAGCTGCCCTCATGTCTTTCACGAAACACTAGATAGTTGCTTCAACATCCCTATTGAAAAAGGTAAAGTCCATATCCAGGTGCTTTTTCCACAAAGTAAATAGAAAATTATCGACAGTGTTAGAGACCATAATATCTTCAGCTTGTACGATCATGTGGCAGTCTCCCTCGGACTCGGGTGACCTCCTCCTCAGCTTGAGCGACCTCCTCTTCAACTCGAGCGGCCCTAACCCTAGTTGTTTCCTCTTTCTTTTTGGTAGCCTCAACCTATCTCGCTGCCACGTCTAGTTCATTTTGCAACTACCTCAGCTCGTTAGTAGTTTTATGGAGCTTTGAAATAAGGTTGGACGTCTCATGAAATAAAGCGTCCTTGGCCTCCTTCTTGGCTACCTCAGCACTCTATAGTTGAGTCTCATAATGTTGTAATTTCTTCCTCAGCTCTCATGCCTCCATAATTGAAGTAGCCAGGTTGCATTCAAGCTTGCTCTACTTCTCATCCCAGAATAAGATCTCATCCTTTAACTTGATCACCTCCAGTGTGCCTTGAAAGGACCAAAAATAGTTAAAATTACTAACCAAAGAGGTGAAAAGTTGAAGAGAGAGAATTATACTTACTAGCATATAGTGACAAACTATCACCATGTGTGTCTTTAGAGTCCAATGATTTTGTATAGGTCCCCAAGACTTGGCGTATATGCTTGTGAAGAAAATCATAATATTTCCTTATCTTGGGACCCAGACCATTGGGACCTTCTTCTGGCACACCCTCGGACTCTTCTTCTAAAGTAGCAGCTACCTCCTTCCCCTTGTTAGTTCTTTATTTTTTAGTAGGAGGCTCGTCTAGAGAATTTTCCCCATAGCTAGGAGACCTCACTGGCCCTTTTGCGGCCTTAACCACTTCCAGCCATGAAATGGGGACCAATGCTTGTGATGTCTCCACTGTAACTACTGAAGAGGAAGGACGACTAGCATTAATAGAGGTTGGGGCAATGGCAGGCCTTGACCTGGTAGAGGTAAGGGCTAGGGTTTTGAGAAGATTAAGTCTTGCCATATTTATGCATTCCCCAAAGTCTGTTGGAACAGCCTCTCTAACTCTATGAGCTCCAATACCTCTCACGCTGTCAAGAAGCTCGATGTTGAGAGCAAGAGAGAGCCTATGTGACTGCAGAAGCACCACGTTGAACCTCAAGTCATTTTGAAGATCCTCAAGGGCAGTGAACTGGTTGAGCACCTTAGCCTTCTCTGCCTTCAACACTGGCTTCTTCTTCCTAACTTTGTTTACAAGACACAACAGGGGATCAGATTTAAAACAAAGTAAAATGAATACTGAAACTAGCCTACATCCCCTCAGCTCACATACCAGGACTCAAAACAAATGCGAAGCTTTAGAGATGGTGCAAGGAAAGGTAGGCTACGTAAAATCAATGAGTCTTATAATTTCCTACTTTGGACTTCCTTTTGGCATCCCCTTGAGGTAAATTTTCTTATAATCGATCGGATGAGCCGAGAGAAAATAAATTCTATCCCGTAATCTGGTACTCTTAATACTATAAACATTACAGAGGACTTTGACCAAAGGAGGTGGAAGGCCATTCCTAAGGTAGAGAAGCATGAGGGAAGTTAGAGAATATGAGTTTGCAGTTAGTTGAAAAGGAGAAAGCTTTAGCTTATTAAAAAAAATCAACTATATAAGGGTGGACTGGAATCTGAGCCCAATGTCAAGGTGTTGGATACTAATCGCTATAAACTCCAGAAGGGGAAGGGCAGCATGGTCATTAGAAAAAGGTGCTATGATATAGCAGCCTCTTGGAAAATGATATGTGTGAGCTATTCCTTCAAGCTTGCTAAACTTGATGATCGACACGTGATATGCAAAAGGTAAATGATCCAAAAACCCCTGCTCATCAATAGCTCGAGGATTTCCCTCAAGGCTAGGGTGAGCTATGAACCCATCCACGACCTTATAACTCTAAGAGGTTGCCTCCTATGTGACACAAAACTACTCTCCACTTCCTTTAAAGGATTTAGTATCTTCACCACTCCCTACTTGGTGATTGTAGCATCTATGAAATGCAGGCATCTACATAAAAAAGAGAAGAGAAATGATCAGGTTGCTAAAGGCAGATAATCCCTAAAGCTAAGAAATCTACTCTAACAGAGGTTTTCCTATGCAATAGGTCATACATGCCTCGAATCACCAAGTTTAAGACCCAAACTCTAGAAGACATGAAGAACTCGACCATTGGGCTGCCAAAACCCAGAAAATTAATGAAAGACTTGAAGCAACAATCAAAAACCCTAGAACCTTCTAGCAAATCAACCAAATGAATCGAGCACAATAAAAAGAAAATGCGCAGATGAACAAGTTCAACTAACATTCTAGATTTTTTCAACAATAAGCAAGTACACCTCACACAGACCACTGAACAAAGACACCTAGAAACCAAAAATCAAAGAGAGAAAACTCATTGTATTAACCAAAGAAGAAAGTTTGAAACATGCACAAAGCTGGTTCTTAGTGATCTAAACCTAAACCACAAACCTGATAAGCCAGAATTGCGCTAACGGTAACGAACGATCTTAAATTTGATGGAGAGGATGAGAAAGAAAGGTTTGGAAGCTTCGGATTTCAAATGACAAGTGAAAGGAGGAAAGGGGCCTCTCCTCAGCTTATATCGCACGTAGCCTTACTGTTGGATCTAGGTACCAATCAACTACCCATAATCTAATGGTTTGATGAATGGTAGTAGTAAGTTGTCGCCAGCTTGGCAAAAACATTCACCAAAGGTAGAAATAATCAAATGGTTCAATGGCAGAAACCCTAGAGTTACGAATAAAATGAACATAAGCATGTCAAACAACTTATAAGATCGAAAGTCGCAAGTAATGAACTATATCTCCTAATCTTGTACTAGCTAAGGCGCAGCTCTCATGCGACCTATTCGTGCTAGCTGAAGTGCATCCATTCGACCTACCTAGGCACTTAATCTCATGCTAGTTGAGGTGCATCTGTGCGACCTACCTGGGCACTTAATCTAGTGCTAGTTGAAGCGTATCTGTGCGACCTACCTAAGCACTCAATCTCATGCTAGCTAAGGCGTATCCATACGATCTACTTGGGCACTCAATCTCATGCTAGCTGAGGCATTCAGGCACTCTGGTGCTCATATTTATTATCAATTGAGAAGCATTAATTTGACTGATTGGTCATTCAGCTTAATTTTTTATTTATTTAACTGTGATTTGTAGGAATTTGTATCTACCTACGTACTATCTTCTGAGATATACAAAACATCTAATGTGATGCACTTAGAAAAGTAGGGAAATATGAAAAGTTCATTTATTACAAAACCTTTTTCAACGAGGTGAATTTACATGAAGATTCAAGAGTACAAGTCAAAGTAAGCCTACAGCTTACATATCCTAAGAAGAAGAGTTGGATTCCATTAAGCTAAAGGATCAACAAGCAAGCTGAATTGCTCCAGCTCTCCTTTGTCCTCCTCCTAAGCTAAGAACTTCTTCCCTAACTTGAAAGCCCCCAAGGTACTTGGAAAGACCAAGCATCACTGTGCAAGGAGGCAAAAGAAAAAATGTGAAAAAGCTGAATGCATCAGCATGACTATGAGAAGGTAGCAAAACTTCCCAGGATCCTCAAAGAGGAATTGTTCATGGGAGCTTCCTATAACAAAACTTCTCAAGATCCTTATAGAGGAATTGTCACAGTAGGCCATACACGCCTCATAGCACTCTATCGGAGATCTAGACCATCAGAAACATGAGAGGCTCAGCTAATGCACCCATCAGGTCATTCTGTGAAAAAGGAAGAAGGTTTTTCACATTTTATATAGACTGGTCTTGCTTTGCCAAAGAATCTAGAGACTATTGAGCTATTCTTGATCAAATGATCCAGCAAAAAGCAAGGCTTCCATGCAATGGCTATGAAATATGCGCATTAAATACATAGCCTAGTATAGATAAAGTGATAAGATAGAAGTCTAAACTGACAACACTACAGACTGTAAGTGAAGACTCTGTCAACACTACAGACCGTAAGTATAGACTTTTACCAGTAAACTGCAGCTCCTAGTCCACAAAACATATTGAGAGCTAGGGACTAATGTTATCGGTATTTTTTGGGACCATGTGAAATAGGCTGGTAAAAGCCCAACAAATGAGTCTAACTAGAAAAGGCCTAGCTCAACTAAAAACAAAGGACACTCAACAAAGGCACTGAATCACCAACTGCGAGCTTAGGGTGTAGGATAAAGCCAAGGCCATAGCTTTAGCTCACTAGAGATGAGCCCCAGCTCGCTAGTCTAAATAGGCCACCTCAACTATTTTTCATAAGGCATGCCGATTAAGCTCGACAATGGGACCAACTTGTATGGCCAATAGGTCATCCAGCACAAGCTCAGACCACCAAACGAGCAATCCCATGCATGGGTACGGACCACCAAAGTCTAATCTACAACCAAAGGCATATACATCCAATTGACAGGTTAGCTCCTAAAAATTGATAATGATTTACCTAGCATTTATTGCCTGATATGATGGAAAAGATAGATTTACAATTGACTAAATTACATTTGTAACCTGTACCTCTATAAATAGGGGAAAATCATTGTAAAAGAGGAGGAAAAAGATATATGCAAAAACTCTACTAAAAAATAGTGAGATTTATGTCCTATTACTCTGTTAAAATATACAAAGAAGAACCATACAACTAAAAATACTATAATTGTGGACGTAGGCCTTGCATTCTGGCTGAACCATGTTAAAAAGCTTTCAGTGTCCATTATTCTTCCTTTCTTTCAATCTTTTCCTTCCATATTTACACTCATAATCTGTAGTTTGAGGATTCACTAAACTTCCATAAGTTGATCAAATTTTACCATCAATAGTAAGCATGTATGTTATCTTATGCAGCTAAGCAACCTGCGAATCTTTTTGATATGAAATGTGACATTCCTGAACTTAATGTCATATTCATAAAGACCAATATCTCTACTAGTATTCGTGGTTCTATCGAATAGCATAATAATGTAAGGGATTCGTTAAAGGCAATCAATGAGCAATTTGTTACTTCAGACAAAGCGCTTGCCCTAATCATAAAGTTTACATCCTTGTGGCTCAGCTTAAGGTACTTAAGGTTGAAATGTCTGAGACTTTCCTATTACACTATATTTTGAACTCTCTACCATAGCAGTATGGACCTTTTAAGATATCTTATAACACATATAAAGATAAATGGTCAATTAATGAACTTATGATCATATGTGTTCAAGAGGAAAACATGCTGATTATAGAACTGGGAGAGAGTGCATTACTGGTTACTTAAGATAAAAACCAAAACCAAGGAAAGAATTAGAATCAAAATTTGGCCAATAAGAAAAGGAAGGGTACAATACCACCCTAAGGTGGCATTAAGAAAGAGCCCAAGTGTTTTTTCTATAAAAAGAAGGGGCACATGAAGAAGAATTGAGCCAAATTTAAGAAATGGCTTGAAGAGAAAAGTGAACCAATCTCATATGTCTATTATGAATCTAATATGGTTGATGTTAATTGTAATACATGATGGATTGATTCTAAAGTTACAATCCATTTTTCAAATATCTTGCAGGGTATGCAAAACCTAAGGAAGCTAGTGGGAAGTGAGCATAGCATCTTATTAGGAAACAAGATCGGCTCATATGTAGAATCCATTGGAACATGCAACTTAGTTCTTAATAGTGGCTATGTTTTGGTTTTAGAGAAGACTTTTTATATTCCAAGTTTTTCTAGAAACTTGATTTCAATTTTGTTACGGGTATTTTTGGAACCATACAAAATGGGCTGGCAAAAGCCCAACAAACGAGTTCGACTAAAAGAGGCCAGCTCATCCAAAATAGAGGTCGCTGGACAAAGAAACTAGGTTATTAAACACAAAACCAAATTGTAGGACAAAGGTAGAAGCTCTAGGCCAATTGACAATGGGCTCTAGCGTGTTGGTTGAAACATGCCATCTCATCCATGCTCCAGAGAACTCACTATGGTTAAACCCATGAACGAGAACAACTTGTAGATATCAACTTGAATGGCCAACTTGGGTATGTCAACTTATAGGAACTAACTTGCAATTAGTTTATTATTGTTCTTTTCTAGAAAGCACTGAGATTGTACACCCCAGCAACTATAAATAGGGGTTGAGATTATTGTAAAAGAAGGGACCAATTTGGAGACATATATTTTGACTGGAAGAATCCTTATAGAAAAGCATATACTTTGTAAACACATTCTCAGAAATATACTATCATGGACATAGGGGTCGACAATCGACTTTAGTCGAACCATATTAAAAACTCCCGGTGCTCCTCTCACTATTCTTCCTCTTCTTCCTTCATTCTCAACATCTTGGCACTAGAGGAAGGGCCCATACTATATTCTAGTTAATTTTTCATACAACTATGATGGCTAGAGGAAGAACCACCAAAAATTCAAATACTTTGGCTAACCAACTGAAAGGTCATGTAGAACAGTAGAAAGAACTAGTCCTTCCTGTGATAAACACTTCCACCGTCCCTGCTTCAGGTATCACCATAGGCTTGCCCCTCATGGACTGCCGCCAACCTGTCGTTATTGTTTCTAGGATTGAAAAAATCCAAATGTGGCACTAACATCAGGAAATGATTGAGAACATGATGAAAGAACTAACTAAGCTGACTAAGGCAGTTAAAGTGCTGACACAGGCACAAGCTTAAGGAACACCAAAGTAGCTTGAGGTCACTGCATCCAAAGGAGCATTCTAGCAGCCATGTGAAGAGGCTTAAAAGGAGAAGCTAATCAAAATCTTTCACCATGTTGATTCAGCTCACTTATCTAGATCAGAGGTCTATTGAGCTTGCAAGCAGAATTGTAATTAACACAAAGGCTCACATCAAGCTGAAAACCCAAACAAAACTAGTAGGCATGTGGTCTCACGTCGCTACTCCCATGGCCAAGGAGATAGAAGGAGTTAGCAATCCTCCAGCTACCGATCTGGAGCATAGAATCCATTGACAGAAGAGCTGCTCCAGAGGATAAAATAATTAGAGGAGCACCCTCGAGCTTATAATAGCCAAGACCAATACAAGGAAAGGACTCCTTTCACTAGAAAAATAGAAACACAACCTCTCCCTCACAAATTCAAAATTTTCACAATCTCGCAATACAATGGGGATAGTGATCCATATGACCACCTACCTGCATTTAATATGCAAATGGATCTTTAGACAACCAGTCCATTAGTCAAATGCCATATCTTCCTAGCCACCCTTGGAGACATATATGGAACTTGGTTTAGGAATCTCCCAGCTTACAGCATCAATGGTTGGGATGAATGCTAGAAAAAATTCATCAACCATTATAAAGCATTAAGAAAGCAGCTCGTGTTGGTGTATGCCCTAGAAGCCTGATAAACGAGTAAAATGCTTATTATTATATTGATTATCACCTCTTGATTCATTATTAATTTATGACTTTTCTCCACTTTTTGTTTTAGTTTAGTCTATTTGTTCTTTGGTATTACTGTGGTTTGTATTTCTCTTTGCAGGTTAGCAAAAAGGCTTTGAAAAGAGGATGAAAGCAGAAGTTCAAAACACATTAGGATTAAGGAGAAGCTAGGAAAGAAGCCATGGGAATAAATCAACTCAACTATGAATTGAAGCTAGAAAATTGAAGAAGCCATCACCGAACATGGCTTGGCCGTGTCTCAGGATACGACCGTGTTCATGCATTCACCAGCAACTCCCAGCCCGAAACACGGCCAGCCCATGTCACCCAACACAACCGTGTTTTGGCCTTTGCAATCCTGCTATAAAAGCTGATATAATGCAACCTGATGGAGTCATTAGCTAGATTTAAGATAGTTTACATAGCTTTTACTTTCTTAGGCATTTTTCTAAGTAGAGTTTGAGATTTCTCTTTGGTTTAAAGTTCTTACAAGGATTCTAGTTTACTTTCATCTTGGTTTTCTCTTTCAACTTCATCTTTACTTCTTCTATCTTGTTTCAAACATTATGCAGTTCTTTACATTAATGAATTTGGTTTTTACTTCTATCATGTCTGAGTAAATTTTTATTCTAGGATTGGGAATA
>JANHAO010014199.1:0-15444 GCA_026873985.1 Saraca asoca | reverse complement strand
CGAAGCACACTCAGAATAGAGAAGAAGAAGAGGCTGAGCTTCCACAAGCTCCTTTCGGCTCACAAACCCGCCGGAAAGAAGGGGTAGGATGGCCTCCGTGTAAGGAGGCCGACGGTGGCCATGGCTACCGGGGCCACACCACACCACGCCATCGGAAAGCGCCACCTGAGCTTTGGACCGCTAACTCGTGACGGAACAGAAGGCCGCGGCATCACGCCGCATGGTGTTGCACCGGCATCAGAAGAATTCCGGGACTTCCTGGACTTGCTCGCCGAGCTCCGCCGAGAAGAGAAGAGGAAGAAGAAGTTGACAGAGGCTCAGGCTGCTTGCGGGGTCTCCTTCTGGAGAAATCCTGAAACAGGGCCAAATTTAAGCCCATTGTCACCAGGAACCTACTAGGCAGGTCACCGACCATTTTTAAATTTTTTTTTCAAACTTTCCCTTATTTCCAAAGTTGCCCCACCCGAAACTTAAACTTTTCAATTTAGTCCCTATCGAGATTTCAATTTAGTCCTTTCAAATTTCGAAATTTTATTTCAAATTTTCCTTTTTATTTTCCTATATTTTCTTTAATTTTTCAGGTGTTACACGTTGGGCCCAAATAAGTTAGTTAGCAATCTTATTCCAAAGGTGATCTTGTGCCCAAATAAGTTAGATGGTGATCTTGTGCCAGGGATAAGGGTAGGTTGTCTCCAGTGGAATCTTCTACTAATAAATTTATTCAAGGGTTAGCACAAAAATTCAAAATACCATTACCATTAATTTTAAAATTATGTCACAAAATTCAATAAATAATCCTGTTGAGACTGCCTAGGTCGTTGCCAGGAAGGATGCACAACGTAATCCTGTAAATGACCTCTCTTAATAAGGTCTTCGATGGCATCTCTAAGCACCCACCACTCCGAGGTGGTATGTTCGAACTCATTGTGAAAGGTGCAGAACCTTCCCTGGTTGCTCCTGGACTTATTGGGAGTTTTTAAGGGTTGAGGCCTCCCAAAGTCCTCTCTATTCCTTTCCATTGCAAAGATCTTATCCTGAGCCTTTGTTAAAATGCTATAGCTATCATGGCAATGGGGATGCTGAGGTTGTTTTGTTTGGGCCTTCTTAGCAGGCTGGAAATTGGAGCTATCCTTTCTCTCTCTGCGAGCGCTCCTCTTTCTATTTGATCTGACTGGGTAGCTTTAGATTTCTTTGAATTGAAGATCTCCTGCTACCTGATTTGCTTGATAGCTCACTTGTAAAACTTGCCCAGATCCTTGATTGGAGCCTTGTAAATATTCTAGTACAACTTCTTGTCTTTGCAAAGTCTAGTAGAGATGGTTGTCAGAACACATTCGTTCGAGGGACTATCCAGGTTGTTGACCTCACGCTTAAACAGGGTGATGTAGTCCTTTAGTGACTCATCTTTGCATAGAAAGATCATGGTAAGATGACAGGGTGGTGCAAGCTATCTCTTCAACACTTGGTATTGGTCTACGAACTTCCTTTGGCACTTCTCCCAGCTGTCAATGCTATAAGCTAGGAGGCTTCTAAACCACATCTGAGGCTAGCCCTCCAGTGTAGTTAGGAAGACATGGCATTTCATGAAAGTTGTTTGGAGATCCATTTGGACATTGAATGCATTAAGATGTTCATATGAATCACTATCTCCATCATATAGTGAAATCAAGAGGACTTTGAGCTTGAGTGAGAGAGGATATGTTTTGATCTAGATGGAGAATGGCAACCTCTCCTCATAATGAGTTTGACCACTCAGGGCTCGAACACGTTCCTCCAACTAGTTCATCCTTTAGAATAACTCTTCCATTAATAGGTCCCACACCTTAGATTGCTGGCTGGAAGATTGTTGATTCCTTTGATTCTCTTGGTCGTGAGAGTAGCAGCTTGAGATATGCTTTTGATTGGCTTTGTTCAGATTTTCAGCTTGTTGCTGGAGAACATCTCCGAGTGTAACAACCTCGATCTGCTTTTGCATACCCTAAAATTGTGCTAGCATTTGAAATGCCTTAGCCATTTTTCTCACTGAGCCCTCTAGTGCTTCTTGGCACTAGTGCCATACTTGCCTTTCATTAGCTTCAGGAACAGTAACGAAAGGTTGGTGGTGAGCCAAGGGGGGCAAACCATTGACAACTTGAACAGTAGAAGAACTTGCCGTTTGACCCTTAAGCTAGTTGACAATAGCATTCAACTTCTTGGTGGCCTTTCCTCTAGCCATTATAGTTGAAAAAAATCAACCAGAAAAATAGAGAGACAACCAGAGAATAGATGAGTCCCATAGGGTCTGCCAAATTGTTGACAGTGGATTTCGGTTCTGCTAAATCTAGCTAACTAAAGGGGTTTTTGTGGACCCAAATTGCGATCTAATTGTGCAAATATTAATGAATACGATGAATAATAGAAAACAATTGAAGAACAAGAAGATCACGACAGAGTTTTAATGTGGTTCGGCCAAAGCTGGAAGGAACTGGCCCTACATCCACGGTAGCATTGTATTGCTTATGGAGAAATTTTAGCAGAGTTTTAGTACAATATTCTTGCCTCAGTTCTAGATCTATCTATAGAGAGCTCCTTTCCCCTTATTTATAGAACGGAGGAGGTTACAAATGTAATTATATAGTTTGTATTTTTATTACATCAAATAATAAATGTAAATGACAAGTGCAGCTCCTGCAAATTGGCTTCTGTAGTCTGCAGGCTAATTTCTGGAGTTGCATTTTGTGGGTGGGCCTATGGTGTTGCTTCTTACAGGTTGGTCCCACACATTAAGTTTGAGAGGATCACTACTTCGTGGCTTTCCTCATCGAGCTCTTTGTTAAGTGAGGTGCAATGTCTATGAGCTGGAATTATCTAGGATCATTGCTGGCCTTCGGCTTGCAAGGACAGACTTTGTGAGCTCACCTTCAACAATACGAGCTCACACATAGTGAGATGATAACTATGCGAGATGGATCTCATTCCTTAGCAAGCTAGGACTTCCATCTTGTTCTATGTTTGTAAGGATACTGCTCTAGTGAGCTTGACTCCTTTCTTGCTTGGACTTGGTTTGTTGCTGGGCCTTTGCTAGCCCATCTCGCTGATCCCGAAAACACATATAACAATTTCTAATTGAAAATAAAAGAAATGCGATGAAAATGACAGAGGAAGGCCTTCTGCATGATTAGTTCCACATTTTGACTGGTTAGCCAGTCTTGACCAACCGATCAATTAGTTAACACATGTGTTTTTACTATAGTTCCTACCATATTTTTCCTTTCCCTCTTCCAATGTTTGGAAGGTAAATCTTCATTAAACTATTTAACATTATTGTCTATAGTATGGACTTGAATGAAACTTTAATGATAGAGTTAAGTGGATTTTAGACATTAATGGGTGCATCCACCATCTCCAAGACCCACTAACTCTAGTACCTGACAAACTTAGATCATTTATTATACTAACTTGTCACATCCCCAAATTTGGAAACATGATCGGCTCGAATCACCCTGGTGATGACTTGAGGATCTGACCTTTTTTTCTTTTTATAATACATTTATTTACAAATTTTTCTTGAAAACCAAGCGTCATTTCTTTAAAGTACCAAAACAATGCAAGGATATGATTGCATGTATTCTGGAAAATTTAATGTAGATTTTATTTAAAATTTTTTTGGTCCAAAGTTCTTTAAAACAAAACATAAAACACTTACAGATTTGTCTGGCTGGATAGCACTGGGACCACCAAAGTTTGGTCAATCCACATACTTGAGTTTGTCTAAGAAACATCTAGAAGTCCACATTATTTGAGACTCCTCAAAACTTTAATATTTGCATAGTAAAAGATGGGATGAGTACATCCACTTTATGAGTAGAAAGTCTCCACTGTAACTTCAAGTGGAACATATTTTGGCTACACAAATAGCATATAGGTTACACACACACATATTCACTCAAACACATATTGGAAATCCACAATCATCATTAGAATTATTTGTACAAACAAGATATTACTACACATATCATTTCAAGTGTAAACATATATAAGCTTTTAGTTATTTTGGTTCTTTATGCATATTGGCCTACTAATCTTTACATTCTGGTCCTATATTTCTTTTTCTAGTCTTACACCCTTGATTTACTATCAACTCACTAAACTTCATCTAGTCATTTAGTCATCTTCTTACATATTCATTAATCCTTTATGTTCTAGCCTTTCTACGTTAAGCTCATGTCTTATTCTTAATGTCTGTTTATACAAACTATATCTGTTCTATCCTAACAGTAGTTACATTGATCATAACCTATCACATACATGATACAAATAGGGGACAATGGAATATTAAGCATATAAGCTACTTCTAGTAGCTTACATATGTCCTTTAAGTCTAAATAGTGGCACAACTTAATTGTACATAGCATATTACTTACATGCCATGCATGGTAAAAAAAAAAAAATCATGAACAAGTAATATACACTAGCACAATCAGCAAGGGAAAATATGACGAGGTTTTATGGCCCATGTCTATAATGTACTTTGTGTTCTATACCCTTTATGACATACTGTGCTCTATTTGTATGCCCACTTCAATGTATTGTACTCTGTTTGGTAGACCTATCATTAATCAAAGATCATTCCATAACCTCATTCTAGTACACATAAGTTTCTCTTGACTTAATTGAGCTAGTCACAATAAAAAATAAGAGACTTTATCTACTAGGCTACCCTAAAACCTTAATTTTCCTGAAAATATACAAAATTACCATTTTACGCCTCTTAAGATTTGTCAATATCTAATTTCTTCCACCTTTCCAGTATAAGTTTGTTTACTATAACTTATGCTTAATTCAATGTTACCTGTGTCAAATTTTCTGTCATATGTTCAGTTATTTAAATAACAACCCTAAACAAGCCCACCACTCAAACAAACATCTCAGTTAGCATATAATCCATATGATAGTTATAAAATTTTCTAAGTCATTTGCTATTCTTTTTAATTGCTTTAGAAAGGGAAGCCAACTAATGTGAAAACTCTCATTCACCTTGGAAGGAGAGTATTCTTTCCAACTCTCATTGAACATGCATTCATGAAACTTTTAGGCCTAATGTAACATAAATGTGAACCTCACAAACAACGATCACAAAACATAAATCTGAGAATAAAAAAAGATAAAAACTAAGATAAATCAAGATCTAGATTGATTGATTTACCTTGAATTTGAATTATTAGGCTAGATGTGTGAATAAAACCTTCTTCTAGCTATATTTTCACCTTTAGAGAGACTTTGGTCAAAATAGGATTGAATTTTCATGATTTTGGGTTGATCAAGGTATTATCTTGCTCATGGCTAACCAATTGAATGATGACAAGTGGTTGGTCAACCGACTGAAGTGGTCGATTGGTTGGTCCACCCTCTAAACTCAACCCTTTTGCAATTAACCCAACCCATTGGTCCAATCTTGCCAATTTGAAAAAAAAGTGTTACAAAAGTTTAGGGTGTACTAGATCTATGAGTGGATGGGCCCTATAAACTAGCCCATTTGAAAGAGATGAGTCTTAAACTGGGTAGAACATCTAAAGGTATTACGTGCATCCAACAAGTGAAAATTAAACAAATATGCGCTGTATGATCATTCATGCAAAACTAGTAAACAAAATAAAATTACAGTTTATTGACTTTTGGTTTGACCCTATTTTGCTTTGTATGTATGTGGTTTCAAAAGTGCACTGTACCCACTTGTATTTTATTATGTTAATACATTACTTGTCTAAGATAGAACTTCATTAAGTTATTGACACAACAAACATGTGCTGATCATGTGTACACTTTCATGCCTATTTAACTTGACACCTATAACTAAGAAAATCAAAAAATCAAAAAATTCTAGAGCTTATTTCCATAGTTTTTCATATCCCCAACTTACTGATTTGTTGACACTGGCTTGAGAGCATCTTGGTGGAAATTTACCTGCCTCTTCCCAAGCAATTGTTTGGGGTTTGAGATACTATGCAGATTAACTCTACAATTGTTTGAAATTTGATTTTAAGATTTTCTCTTTTTTAGTTTAGGAGTTCTTAAATGGGGGAAGAAATGGGGATATGATTAGCACATGCCCTGTTCTATCAAGAAATTGATAGAATTCCAACTCAAGTAATAATTAACAAGAATGACAACTATTAAATCAATAAAAATACTATTAAAATTGAAGAATAAAAAATTAAATGAATTATAAAAATATAAGTAGATAGAGTTGAAGAGTTTCTCCAATGATTTTCCTTTGATGTGAATAATTGAACAATTTAGAGATTGATGATTATCTTTCTTTAGTACCTACTAAAAAAAAAAGAGAGACTGGAGTCGAGACTCCAAAAAACACTTCAATAGTCAAGTCAGTAATGTATTTGCTAGATGGTAATTCCTGTAGTGAAAGTGAGAGAGAGGACCTTATATAGGAGGGTGGTAGATGTTCTAGTGAGTTTTCTAGATAATTATGTAGATAGTTATTGTTATAGCCCCAAAATAATAATGTTTATCACTTGACCTCCTTTGAGTCTATAAGTGAGGCTTGAATGAGCATTTGTAGGAAGAAGTTGATTGTGTCACTTCAAAACCAATTCTTTACTGTTTGATGTGAGCTATTTATGTCATGTAAATTTTCAATGGTTAGTTTGACGATATTGATGAAATGTTAATGACCGTTTCATTTCTTAGTTTGCCTTTTATATAGGATAGAGCGCATGGTGCTAATATCAATTTTCACAAAGTGTTTCCCATTGTTATTGTAATATTGATCTTTGTAAGTTGATCACTTTAATTGTGTGAGCAAGTCAATTACGTTGATCATATTGATGTCTATCTGATTATTTTGACTGTGTTGGAGACTATGTTGATGAATTGATGACAATCCCTTAGATTGTGTCATTGATTGACTATATTGCTGAAATTAATAATTGATTTCTTGGACCATGTTGTTGATCACTTGGACCATGTTGCTAACTGGTTGATCAATCTCTTGAATTATGTGGATGAACTGAAGACCGATTGCTTGGACCATGTGGATGAATTGAAAATTGGTCGCTTGGACCATGTAAATGATGATTGGTCATTTGGATCATGTAGATGAATTGAAGATCGGTCGCTTGGATCATGTAGATGAACTGAAGATCAATCGCTTTAAGAGCAAATTATGCTTGATTTGTTTTGAAAGCAAATTATGCTCGTAGACTATGATGATCATTCTCCTTGACTACCCTTGAGCATCTTGTGTTCACAGACTATTGGGAGATGAGTTATATATGCCCTTTGGTTTGACCACTTTGATTATTTTGAGTTGATGACCATCTAATCACTTCAATGAGCTGCTTAAGATCAATCACTTTTGATTGTGTCAATGATTGATGATGGTGACAATTAGAATATTTAATTGTGTTGAAGAGCTATTGATGACTAATGACTTTGACCTTATGATGACTGACTGATCACTTTGATCGTGTTGAACTTCTTATGTTTTTGTGTCCTTACATAAAACGAATAGTAGTGAGTTAACATAGAATTGTGTGAATCATAGCAATAAATAAAGCATAATTCTTTAAGTAATAGCATCATGCGTGCTTATTATTATGTCTTAAGTAGAGAATAATCTTAAGAGGAGCATCTTACTCCCTTTTTTAACAATGTAAGCTAAATATCAAAATCAAACACATTCTAAATATTCTTAAAGCAATTTTAAATTGAAATAATAATAATCATGTAGAAATAGTGAATCTATGAGATTTATAACATCTAGACATTTAGCATGAGATGCATCATGAATATACTTCAACAGATGAACTTTAAGTGACATGTCAATACCATTTGCACAACTACAATAACATTTGAACAAC
Organism: Saraca asoca; assembly: GCA_026873985.1. NCBI lineage: Eukaryota > Viridiplantae > Streptophyta > Magnoliopsida > Fabales > Fabaceae > Saraca > Saraca asoca. Next base: position 7,585 of record JANHAO010014199.1, on the reverse strand, counting down.
AACAATAACATCCTTCATAGTAATTTAATTTTCTTATTAAAGAATTAAGTGGCGGTATATGACTAAACTTCCAACTGAATGCTCAAGGACCAATATCACTTGCTTGACTGGGCTGGTTTAAATTTGTAGGCATGATGGTATAAATTTGGTCTTTATATATATGCTTAGCACAGGCTTATATTGCTACGCATATTGATGAAAAGCACCTAACAGATAGCACTAATAAAACCATAATCGATATCAGTGGGAAAATGCCTGATAGATATCTTTAGGTTGCTATAAATATAATCTATGCATATAGTCTATAAATATGAAATAACTTTAAAGGGTTTTACTCCCTGTGAAAGTTAATTATTCCACCCAAAAATAATTAACTTTGCAAATTCTCTGTCAAGGAAAGAAACACTTTGCTTTATAAAAGATTAGTAGTATATCAACATGATCTACCTAGGATTATATAAAGTATAACTGTACAGCCTCTGCATAGTATGGCTTTTGTTCCTTACTTTGCCAGTATCCCCAGTAATGATAGTACACATCAACAAGTCTATTATGGCTACCATTTTCACATGATACATCAAAATAGTGAATAAGAGGATGGACTTGATCTGACCTTAGCATAAAAAGATTCCCTTGGGGACTTGGGTCAGACCTTTCTTTTATGTGCCAATGCAGTTGAAGTCAGAACACATGGGATGAGCACTAAGCAGTAGTTTTGCCAAGTTTTAAGTCAGTAGTCTTTTTCTATTGATGATGGTCTTAATGCCATCAGTGACCAGCCAGATTTAGCCCAGATATTTAAACTGCCAGTGGCTCAAGATATTGAGCCGCAAAGTAGGACCCTAAGGGCGCAAAAGCTCTTGATCATCAAATTTCAACTGAAGCGACCATAGTAGAGAGGGCCAGAGATGGCTACTGAATGTGGGGGCCAGTGGTGAAGACCATCATAGACAGTCTGGAGCCAGACCAGATAGAGATCAAAGGAGCCCAGGACATAAGTTGACACAATTTGGACAATTTTCCATTCTCACATACTAAAGAACAAAAATTTTCTTTTGCCAGTCAATCTCTTTGTCAAGAATAGGCAAAGGTTTTAAGATAGTCACAGATACTTTGCCATCTGAAATGATATTATGAATCTGGCTGCATTTTTGAGGTAAAAAATCCTTACCACAATATAATACTCACATAACATTTGGGCTTTGTTTATTGCTAAATAACTATTGCCTAATTGGCCTTTGAGAGCATTGCCATATTTCAGAATATGCATAATATGAAACATATGGTTTCAGGGAATAAAAGGCAATGTACCTTGATAAAATGGAATGTATAGCCATAAGTGTATCGGTTAGGTTAAATAATTCAACATACAAGTAGATGAATAGAGCATGTGACATTAATTCCCAGCTCATACATTAGTATGTGAGCCAGATAATCTCAAGAATGTCGTAATGCACATGGCAACACTAGTGTGTGCCAATGCAATAAGAGAAGATACCTTTAAAAACAAAAGAAGTTTTTACTACATAAGAAGAGTTTTTTAACAGGACAGCCCAAACTGAAAATAGGTAGTTGAAACATTCTTTTATATTTTCACATATAGAAAAAGAAGAACAGAATGTTCAATATACAAATTTGCTCATTGTTCTTTCCCTTGCTTAGCAGCCTCCTTTCATTAGGGATTTAATGCTGAGAAGTATGGGACAGAGGATTGCATTCATATCCATATTCAAGCATTGATTATAACTAATCCGTTATCCTAAAGGATTCATATCTAGACATGCTAGTTTTTAGTTATCTCTTGTTGTCTTGTATCTCTTCTATACCACATTTATGATGTGCTATTTTCATTTGCAGTGTAGACTTGTCAACTAATCAGCCATTGCAGCTAATGTAGGCATGATTCCTATGACTAAGTAGTGATTTAACACGCACCCTATTTGAGCATTTTAGCAAACCTTGGCTTGTCTTCCTTAATCAAAGCTCTCCGGAAAAAAAAAAATCAAAGTGTAATTAGATATTTATTAAGAATGTATCAGTGAATAAGATGTTCACACCATGTGCAAACCTATATGCAAATTGAAATTCATTCTAAAATTGCTTTAAACTCAAGTCAAGAAACATGACCTTTTAGGTAGAATATGGATTCCAATCTTGCAAATTTTAGAGATGTGATGCAACATTCGTTGGATTTAACGGAAAATTACTTCCATAATATTGTTTATCCTTCAAATATGCCTAAAGCATTGTCCGAATCGGTCGTAGATCAGTTATGAACTTGCTGAACTCATACCAAAAATTCTCAACCATAGAGTCGGAGTTAATACAAGATCTTAGGCAGGCGAAGATGCGAAGATTCCTCACACCACCTGAAAGCGATCAATTCCAGCATCGATAGTTGTTATTAGTTGGGCTTGAAGAATCTGCAAATACTTCTAGATTGATGATGCAAATGTTGAACCATTGATCGCCGTTTATGAATTTTATGCTTGAACATTCCTCAAATGTGAACAGATGCAGCTTCTGAGGAAGAAATTTTGAAATCTGACTAAGAAAATTCGGTCGTCCAAAGAGATGGCCATCGCACCAAGAAGCTACGTACCATGGAAAACCAAATAGAATGATTGCTATGATCTCTGTAACAGCTTAAGAAAAAGCTTATGAAGAATGGAAAAATTTTGGTGAAGAAAATTTCAAAATTTGAAACAGCGATCGAGAAAAATTCTTCAGAATCTGAAAATTCTTCATAGTCCTCAACAGAGATCAAGATGAGAATGAAGGCCCCACATGAAACACGATGTAGCTTTCTTGATTGAAAATTCCAAAATCTGATGAAGAAAATTTGATCTCGATAAGAAATTGATGTAAGCCTATTTCACGGTAGAGAACTAGGGACAAATCAAGGATATGGTATCCATTGATGAATATTTTTTCTTCTTTAGGAAAGAGTGATTCGAGTTATAATTTGGGAGAGCAATTCCACATAAAATGAGTCTTCGAATAATTAACTATGTAACCCCATCAGAATTTTATGCATCTCTTTTAATTTTATATCAAATTGAATATTTATAGATAAAAAAAATGTAATAAAATTTTTTAAAAACATAAAAAATTGAAGAGAAAGAGGATAAAAATTTATTCCATGAATTTGATTTAATTAGAATCACGATTTATAGAATATAAAAGTATAAAAAAAAAAGCAATTAACTGTTACACCTTTTATGCAGGTGCTGTGGCTAGTTCTAGAATCTGGACCAAGGTACGTAGCAAAGACTTCTAACTTACACAATAATGCAGTTCATGCTAGAATCTTGCATCACGTTTTGTCGTTTTTGAAATATTTAAAAGCCTTATTCACCCTGGACAAAAAAGGAAACATACAACAGCTATTTATGCAGCTCATCCTAAATCATGCTTTCCAAAGCCTTTCCTTTTCCTATTTTTTATTTTATTCGTTTGTTATGATATTATTATTTATTTATTCATAATAATTAATTTATATAATACTATATTAGTTTTAAAGTTTTATAATAATAATTTTTCATACAATCTTATTTATTGAATTTTTATTTTTAATTTTATTAAAACTAAATGTAATTATTAATTTTAATAAATTATGTAATATATATTAACAATAATTAATATATAAATTTATTAAATTATTTAACATTATTTTAATATATCTATATATATTAAAATTATAATTTTAATAATATATATACTAATTAATTAATTATATATTATTTATTATATATTATCAAGTTAACGTGTTAACCCTTTACCTTAATAGTTCAGTTAACACTTACCAATCCCATATTTTTATTGAATTATATTATTTTGAGTCAATCTTTTATCAGATTGGATTATTATTTTCGTTTTTCATATTAATTCTAATCCGAGATCAAATAATATTATATCAATCCTAAATTAATCTATTAGATTTAATCCATTTTAAAACTTATAAATTAAGGGTCATGAGATTTTTAAGTTGTCACTTGCAATCCAAATCAATCACATTCCCAACTTTGAGAATGTGACAAAAGGGCTGAGCACTTCACTTTGCCTGGTACGAACCTTGCCTTACTTGGAGGGGATATCTTAATACTACTTAGTAAAACATGAAAGTTATAACACATACTAACAATTTATTAAAGCTACCTAATACATAAAATAGTTTTTTAAAAACTAAACATATAGGAGGAATCATGCCTCCGTTGGATTTGTCTTCGCCTCAGGGCCTCTATAAAAATGGTGGACTATTAAATCAAAGTTAATGTAGTTCGTGTGCGAGTTTTCAGCTTAGGACTTAGGTTGACTCAATTTGAGAAATATAAATTCTAATTTTGAGAATTCATACTTTTAGGAATCTTGGCTAATCTGGCTATTTTTGGAAAAATAGTGTCCATATTGACGTGGGTGAAGAAGGCACCACCCACGGTGGCCTGCACAACTTGTGAAGCTACCTTGGTCATTGTCGGTGCTAAATTCGTTTTTAGAACGTGCTAAGATTATGGGTTTGTATACTTTTTGATGCCCTTTCTGGGTTGAGCAGAATCTGACACGGCCAGAATCCAGGGCTAAAATCCACTCCTTTGGGAATGTTGGATGCTATGCTAGTTATCCTAGAAAGATACACCACAACAGAAGAGATTTTTATTGGCGGTTTTTTAATTTTTACGCCAGTTCTCAAAACTTTTTTAAATACATGAGTCAGATGAAGCTTTAGTAACGATTTTTATGAAGAGTCAGAATTGTGAACTTAATGATGATTATTTTGATTATCAGTGATGATTTTCCCCCTTTTTTTTTTTTCGCTCATTGAGTTTGACCATATTTCAAAATTAGTGGTGGTTTTATACAGCCTTAGCTGCAATTTTATTTTTTAATTAAGTTTTTAATGCTGATTTTTTTATACATTTAATGACAATTTTTTATAAAATTTTTAAAAAAATTGTTTTTGACATCAATTTTTTATAATGTTACGGGTGAAATATGGAATTCCCTTAATGGGCTGACAAATGGCTCAAGTGTAGCAGAACCTCACCTCTGCTAAGGCGCTCAGGACGCTAAGTCCCAGCTTGGGCCATTAGCGACCTCCTCTATGCGAGATCACTCCAACGAGAACGAGATCGATCTCGTTATCTCAGAAACAGCAGTTCCCTCAGGCCGAAGGATTTGGCTCGCGAAATGCGACTATCAACACAGGAGCTCATTAAGCAGAGGACGAGCATATGTTATGCCTAATAAACACATGGGGCCCATTTGCAGAAAGCAATCTACAGAAGCCGATTTGTAGGATTTTATGCAATTCATTCTGTCTTATACATTAAATATTTGATGTAATAGATTTATGGCATATAAAATTATAATTGTAACCTCCTCTCCTCTATAAATAGAAGGAAGAAGATTAACTTTAGATATATGAAAAACTACCATACTGAAACTCTGTAAAAACTACTTCTAGATCAATACACTACCGTGTATGTAGGGTCTGGTACTACCTGGATTTGGCCGAACCACGTTAAAAGGCTCTGTGATTCTTTGCTGCTCTTCCCCTTCTTCTTGCCTTTTGCATCCATTTATTGTATTTGGAACCAGATTATAGTTTGAGATCTGAAAAAAATCCTTTATTGGCTGGAGTTTGGCCCAGAACCAAAATCCACCGTCAACATATAACCTTAGGGGTGATTTTACTTTTTTTTTTTTTAATTTTTAGTGAAAATTTTTTATACATTTAGCAATAATTTTTTTTTTATGTTTTAGTGATGATTTTATTTATTTAGTTTCATTTTTGTCTTTTTAACAACTGTTTTTGATAGTTTTTAACAGCCATTAAAGACATGCAGATCACTGTTAAATATAATTTTTGATAATTTTGTTTTTTATTCCTAGACCTGGTTTAATTTTTTTTCATACATTGTAACTTATTACAAGAATAATTTAAAATAAATTCATATATTTTAACACAAAACATATAGACTTGATATTTCATATCAATAATAATAATTCAAACATTCAATCCTTGTCAAATATTAGAAATCATGAATTTACACATTAAAAGATAATAATCCAAAAGTTCACTAATCCAACAAAACGCCTTTTAAGTTTAATTTCATGTTCTTAAAATCATAAGGATGTACTTATGGTGGTAGTGAGTTATGACTAGCGAAGAAAAAACTTCTTACTTATGTGGCATGTCCACTTTTGGCATTCAATAATTGCAAAAAGAATTAAGAAATACTATTTACAAACTTAATATTATGTAAAAAAATGGATTTAATCCAATATATTCTAGTTTTGAACTAAAATGGATTTAATCAGGGCAATGGAATCTGAACCTATCCAAGGTGTTCCCTCAAAAGTAACCTCGAATTGTGCAAGAAGAATATCATCATCAACCATTCTAACCTCTTCTTCAAAGCAAGAAGTGAATGGAAATACTATTAGATTTTTCCAAAGACAGGCGAAGAAACTAAACATTTACCTTCTCACCTCAGAACCAGTGGAAATGGTTGGTTCTTTTGCTACTAATTGAGAAGCAGTGGTGGGATCTGTTGATAACTTCATAAACAATTTCTTTACTTGGTCAACAATATCTTCATGCTTGACAGTTCTAGATGTAGTAATCACTTGAGAAGCCAGATAATAACAAGAAACAACCATCACGTCATTGTAAACCAAAATATAAATCCTATACATGCTTCTAAAATATATGAAACATAAGGATTAAAACTGAAAGTGGAAATGCACCTCCGACCATTGTCATCAGTGTTCAGGTTGGATTTTCACTTTGTTTTTTTAAAGGTTTCTTACACTTTTCTCTTTATATTTGATGGTGTATAAAGCCTGTCAAAGAGCAATGAGAGGACCCAAGAAATTGGCTATATATAGCCTTTCTTCCATCAAGAAACGGCTAAGCCATTACCATGATATTGAATGGCCATTGCAGCCATTCAATGGTTTTAAACGTATGCACCATTCAAAATTGATAACGTAAAAACATTACATTCTCTCACTTGGTGCATACGTTCATCAAACAACTTTTTAAGAAAATAAATACATGAATCATAGTGATAAGTCCTCTAAGAATGAGTAATACCAACCATGTATCACAATGTACTTAGCTTCTCAAGTACTTAATGTGGTACCAAAATTTAATGAATAATCCCTACGTATATTGTTGGTCCAAAAATAATATATATTTTCTCAAATAAATTAAAGTGCACATGAATATGAGGAAACATCAAAATGTATAAGAGTTTCATTGATAAACTGAATATATATAATTACAAATGGAACCATGTCCCATTCTTTTCACATGATCCTTGAATTTCTATGGTGGCATGCCCTTAGTCAAGGGGTCAGCGATCATCAACTCAGTACTAATATGTTCAATGACCACTTTATTTTCTTTAACACGTTCTCTAATGGCTAAGTACTTAATATCAATGTGTTTGCTTCGACTTCCACTTTTGTTGTTCTTAGCCACAAAACAACAGTTGAATTGTCGCAGAAAATCCTCAAAGGCCTAGAAATAGAATCCATAACTCTAAGCCCAGAAATGAAACTCTTAAGCCATACACCA